>BCLG01001869.1:35497-65218 GCA_001602295.1 Zoysia matrella
TGAGCGGAGAGAACGGCGGCGCGAGGGAGGGCGACGGTTGGAGATTTTCTAGGGAAAGATGAGATGGGGAAAAAGAGGATTAGGGTTAGAGGAATATTTATAGGAGGGTGAAAATAGGGTTGGGAATTAATCCGAGATTAATTAAAAATCACGAAATAATTAACAAGGCTGGAGAGATTAATTAGAGAATAGATATTTAGAGACCCAAAAATTAATTAGGGAAAGAATTTCCGAGAAATAATTTTAGTCAAACGTAAAAATTACGCGGACTAAATTATTTCGGCACCGGATTAATTTAAACGAACAGATTTCGGAATTGGACGAAACGAAATTTAGTACGAAAGATTTTTGAACGGAACGAATTATTTGAACAGACAAATTAATTGGAACGAAAAATTTGGGGAAAAATGTCACTTTATTAATTCGAGAATTCTGAGATGTTACAGACTCCCCCCCTTACAGGTTCTCGTCTTCGAGATCAAGGAGCGGACTCAAACAGATAGGGGAACTCCTGCCTTAGATCATCTTCCTTCTCCCAGGTAGCCTCTCGCTCAGTGTGGTTGCTCCACTGATCTTTGAGAAACTTGATTTCGGACTTCCACGTTTCCTTGAACGCCTCATCAAGAATCTTCACCAGGTACTCCAGGTACTCGAGCGTGTCCTGAATATCCAAAGCATCAGGGACAACTCGCTCCTCCGGCACTCGAAGACACTTCTTCAAGTGAGAGACGTGGAACACCGGATGCACACCCGCAAGCTCGGATGGCAAGTTCAACCTGTAAGCAAGATCACCGATCTTTCTGAGAATCCAGAAAGGACCAACAAACCTCGGAGCCAACTTCCCTCGGACATGGAAGCAACGCGTGCCACGAAGAGGTGACACCTTGAGGTACACCCAATCATCAACCTCAAAAGAAAAGGGTCTCCTCCTCTTATCCGCATAGCTCTTCTGACAGCTCTGAGCAACCCGAAGATGCTCTCTGACCTTCTCAACCTTCTTAGCAGCACGGATGGAATCAGGACCAAAGAAAGACCTCTCACCAACCTCTGACCACATGAGCGGGGTACGGCATCTCCTACCATACAACGCCTCAAAATGTGACATACCCAAACTGGCCTGAAAGCTGTTGTTGTAAGAGAACTCTGCAAAAGAAAGACTGTCCTCCCAGCTCTGCCCATAGGTGATCACACAAGCTCTCAACATATCCTCCAGAATCTGGTTCACACGCTCCGTCTGACTATCTGTCTGAGGATGATAAACTAAACCATACACCAGGTGTGTACCCATAGCCTCATGCAAACTCCTCCAGAATCTCGCGGTAAACTGAGGCCCGCGATCAGACAGAATGCTCCTCGGTGCACCATGCAACCTCACAATATGATCAATATACAGCTTGGCCAACTGATCAACTGAGTACCTCTCATTTACAGGAATGAAATGAGCGGTCTTAGTCAATCGATCCAGCACCACTAAGATAGCATTATGGCGGCGAGACGTCAACGGCAAACCTGTGATGAAGTCCACACTGATGTCGTCCCACTTCCAGAAGGGGATCGACAATGGCTTCAGCAACCCAGCTGGCCTCTGGTGCTCAGCCTTAACTCACGGACACACATCACACAAGGCAACATACTCAGCAATGTCTGCCTTCATGCCAACCCACCAAAAACGAGTCCTCAGATCCTCGAACATCTTGGTGCAACCTGGGTGGATGGAGAACCTCGAATCATGAGCCCCTCTGAGAATAGAATCCTGCAACTTTGGCACTCTCAGAACACAGATACAGTCCTCAAACCATAAAGCTCCCTGCTGATCCACACGGAAACCCGGTGCTTTGCCTCTCTTCATCTTCTTCAAGATCGACTGAACCTCTCTATCAAGCTTCTGAGATGACTTGATCTCCTCAATCAACAACGACTGCAACCTGAGCTCGCACAAGAAACCCTGAGAAACAATCTCAACTCTCAAACTGGCTAGATCTGAAAGAATCTCTGACTGCTCAGACAACAAAGAAGAACAATAAGCCTTACGCCTCAAAGCATCGGCTACCACATTGGCTTTATCCGGGTGATAGTTAATGCTAAGATCGTAATCTTTGATCAACTCAAGCCACCTCCTCTGCCTCATGTTCAGCTCTGACTGAGTGAAGATGTACTTGAGACTCTTGTGATCGGTGAAGATCTCGCATCTGTTGCTAATCAGGTAGTGCCTCCAAATCTTCAAAGCATGCACAACAGCTGCCAACTCAAGATCATGCGTCGGATAGTTCAACTCATGCTTCTTCAACTGCCTCGAAGCATAACAAACAACCTTCTTGTTCTGCATCAGCACACAACCCAATCCCTGACGAGAAGCATCACAGAAAACTTGAAAGTCCTGGTGAATATCCGGCAAGGTCAAAACAGGCGCAGATGTCAGCCTCATCTTCAGCTCCTAGAAACTCCTCTCACAAGCATCTGACCAGACAAACGGCACACCCAACTGAGTCAACTCAGTCATAGGCATAGCAATCCTGGAGAAGTTCTCAATGAATCGGCGATAGTAACCTGCCAATCCAAGAAAACTCCTCACCTCAGAGACTGACCTCAGAGACTCCCACTCCAAAACAGCCTTGACCTTCTCAAGATCGACAGAAATGCCCTCAGCTGTAACAACATGACCGAGAAAAGCAACCTTCTCAAGCCAAAACTTGCACTTGCTGAACTTGGCATATAGCTGATGAGATTTTAACCTCCCAAGCACAACTCTCAGGTGCTGCTCATGCTCTTCGGCTGACTTGGAATAGACGAGGATATCATCAATGAAAACCACCACGAACTTATCCAGCTCAACCATGAACACCTTGTTCATCATGTTCATGAAGTAGGCAGGGGCATTAGTGAGTCCAAAAGAAACGACCAGGAACTCATAAGACCCATACCTCATCACGAACGAAGTCTTTGGAATATCAGAAGGTCGAATCTTCATCTGGTGATACCCCGATCTCAAATCAATCGAGGAAAAGAACTTCGCACCCTTCAACTGATCAAACAGATCATCGATCCTCGGCAAAGGGTACCTGTTCTTTATCGTCACCTCGTTCAAAGAACGATATTCAACGCACATGCGCACTGATCCATCGTTCTTCTTCACGAACAGTACTGGGGCTCCCCACGGTGAAGCACTCGGCCGAATGAACCCTTTACTCAAGAGCTCATCAATGTGCTCTTTAAGTAAAGCAAGCTCATCAGAAGACATCTGGTACGGCTGCTTGGCAATCGGCGCGGTACCAGGAAGAAGATCGATCACGAACTCAACATCTCGATCTGGAGGATGTCCCGGCAACTCATCAGAAAACACCTCTGGAAACTCTTGAACAACAGGAATCTGCTCCAAAGATAACTCCTGCAAGCTGCAAACTGAAAGTGGAACTTTGGACGCTCTAGGCACACACACCACTCGAACACCGTGGTGGTTGACCAAAGACACAACCCTCTCAGCACAAGTGATAACTCCCTCCTGCCTGGCTAGCCAATCCATCCCCAAGATGACATCAACGTCACACGAGAGAAGGACGATGAGATCGGCTAGGAAAACCACACCCTCTATCAAGATCCTAACACCTCTACACTCAACATGACTCTTGTAGACTCCAAGAGGTGAAGTGGTAAGTGTAGGTATAGCTAAGAGTGAGGTAGAAAGACTATGTGTGGACGCAAATGCCGACGACACAAACGAATACGTAGCCCCCGAATCGAACAAAACCGTCGCTAGGTGCGAGTGAACCAAGAGCTCACCAACGACGACGTCCGGTGCCTCCTGAGCCTCCTCCACTGAGATGTGGTTCAGGCGGCTGCGCGTGACGCTCGGCTGAGCAGCTCCACGGCCCGCTGAACGCACTCCTCGTCCTCCTGACTGGTGCGGTGGCCTAGCGGGAGTGGCAAACTGAACACCACCTCCCCCAGATCCCTGCTGCTGGCGCCTCAGACACTGAAACGCCTTGTGACCCTCCTGGCCACACTCGAAGCAGCGAACCGAGGGCTGACCCCCTGTCGGGCGAAAAGATGCTGCTGCTGCTGGAAGGCACCTCTCTGGCGCTGAAAACTCTACTGCTGGACCGAAACTGGTGCAGGAGCAGTGGATCGGGCGAAGGTGGACTGTCTCGGTCCCTTCTGGAAAGAACCACAGAAACGCTAACGCTGCGAAGCCTCATGACTGGGTCCCTGGCCAAGAGCTCTCCTCTTAGCATCTCTGGACCGGTCGAGCTTCTGAAGTGACACCTCCAAAGCTAGGCATCTGTCAATCAGCTCACGAAGGGTCCTCTGAACACCTCCGTCCAGGTACGGAAGCATCTCAAGACGTAGGCCCTTGCGGAACCAGTACATCTTGCGACGCTCAGTCGAGACCTCCTCAGGTGCAAAACGACTCAGCTGAGTGAAGCGATTGGCGTACTCGGTGATAGTCATACTCCCCTGACGAAGAGTACGAAACTCCTCCGCCTTCGCCTCTATGGCTCCCCTTGAGATGTGGGAACCACGGAAGGCGGTGACGAAGTCGTCCCAAGTGAACAGCTCAGGCTCGTCAAGTGTGGCGTACAGAGTGTCCCACCAAGCACTAGCTGCACCTGTCAACTAGTGTGCTGCCAGACGAACTGCCTCCTGGTCGTCACACTGAATCAGGTCCAGCTTCTTCTCAATATCCCTGAGCCAGTTGTCAGCATCTAAAGGATCGACTGCACGGTCAAAAGTGAGAGGGCGCATGTTCAGAAACATCACCATGCGAGAACTAGCTAACTGGTGGTACGGTGCTGCGTCAGAAACAGGAGCACGACCACGAGGCTGCTGCTGTGACTGCTCGACGATACGCTCAAGTAGAAGCGTCTGTCGGGCCATCACCTTTGCCAGGTTCGGAGCAGCTGGAAGCTCCTCACCAGGCGCGGCAGCACCAGCAGGCTCAACACCAGGGTCCATGGCAACTCCTCTGCCACGACCTCTGGCCTGAGGGGCAGAGGCTCCAGCACGGCCACGCCCACGACCACGCCCTCGACCAACGCCAGGCGCGTTAGCCACAGGTGGCACTGGTACATAGCCTTCAGTGCCACGACCACGACCTCTGGGGACAGCAGCACGACCACGCCCAGTGGGTGGCGGTACCTCAAGGTCCTCCAGAGCGGCCTCCTCAAAACGAGCGTGAAGGCGTCTAGACCTCCTCAGAGCCATCTGTTGCAGGAAAACAATTCTGATTAGAAAGATAGCATTAGCAGAAACAGAATTACTGAAGACGATAGAAAGCGAGCAGATTAGAACGAAGATAACTAAACAAGCGTCGTGTTGAGTGTAGAGGTGTTAGGATCTTGATAGAGGGTGTGGTTTTCCTAGCCGATCTCATCGTCCTTCCCTCGCGTGACATTGATGTCATCTTGGGGACGGATTGGCTAGCCAGGCACCAGGGAGTCATCACTTGTGCTGAGAGGGTTGTGTCTTTGCTCAACCACCATGGTGTTCGAGTGGTGTGTGCGCCTAGAGCGTTCAGAGTTCGACTTTTAGTTTGTAGCTTACAGGAGTTATCTTTGCAGCAGATTCCTGTTGTTCGAGAGTTTCCAGAGGTGTTTCTTGATGAGTTGCCGAGACATCCTCCAGATCGAGATGTTGAGTTTGTGATCGATCTTCTTCCTGGTACCGCGCCGATTGCCAAGCGGTCGTACCGGATGTCTTCTGATGAGCTTGCTTTACTTAAGGAGCACATTGATGAGCTCTTGAGTAAAGGGTTCATTCGGCCGAGTGCTTCACCGTGGGGAGCCCCAGTGATGTTCATGAAGAAGAAGGATGGGTCAATGCGCATGTGCATTGACTATCGTTCTTTGAACGAGGTGACGATAAAGAACAAGTACCCTTTGCCGAGGATCGATGATCTGTTTTATCAGTTGAAGGGTGCGAAGTTCTTTTCCTCGATTGATTTGAAATCAGGGTATCACCAGATGAAGATTCGACCTTCTGATATTCCGAAGACTTCGTTCGTGACGAGGTATGGGTCTTATGAGTTCCTAGTCGTTTCTTTTGGACTCACTAATGCCCCTGCCTACTTCATGAACATGATGAACAAGGTGTTCATGGCTGAGCTGGATAAGTTCGTGGTGGTTTTTATTGATGATATCCTCGTCTATTCCAAGTCAGCCGAAGAGCATGAGCAGCACCTGAGAGTTGTGCTTGGGAGGTTGAAATCTCATCAGCTATATGCCAAGTTCAGCAAGTGCTAGTTTTGGATTGAGAAGGTTGCTTTTCTCGGTCATGTTGTTATAGCTGAGGGCATTTCTGTCGATCCTGAGAAGGTCAAGGCTGTTGTGGAGTGGGAGTCTCCGAGGTCAGTCTCTGAGGTGAGGAGTTTTCTTGGATTGGCAGGTTACTATCGCCGATTCATTGAGAACTTCTCCAAGATTGCTAAGCCTATGACCGAGTTGACTCAGTTGAGTGTGCCGTTTGTCTGGTCGGATGCTTGTGAGAGGAGTTTCTAGGAGCTGAAGATGAGGCTGACATCTGCACCTGTTTTGACCTTGCCGGATATTCACCAGGAGTTTTCGTGTGGATCAGCAGGGAGCTTTATGGTTTGAGGACCGTATCTGTGTTCTGAGAGTGCCAAAGTTGCGGGATGCTATTCTCAGAGAGGCTCATGATTCGAGGTTCTCCATCCACCCAGGTTGCACCAAGATGTTCGAGGATCTGAAGACTCGTTTTTGGTGGGTTGGCATGAAGGCAGACATTGCTGAGTATGTTGCCTTGTGTGATGTGTGTCGGCGAGTTAAGGCTGAGCACTAGAGGCCAGCTGGGTTGCTGAAGCCATTGTCGATCCCCTCCTAGAAGTGGGATGACATCAGTGTGGACTTCATCACGGGTTTGCCGTTGACGTCTCGCCGCCATAATGCTATCTTGGTGGTGCTGGATCGATTGACTAAGACCGCTCATTTCATTCCTGTAAATGAGAGGTACTCAGTTGATCAGTTGACCAAGCTGTATATTGATCATATTGTGAGGTTGCATGGTGCACCGAGGAGCATTCTGTCTGATCGCGGGCCTCAGTTTACCGCGAGATTCTGGAGGAGTTTGCATGAGGCTATGGGTACACATCTCGTGTATGGTTCAGCTTATCATCCTTAGACAGATGGTCAGACGGAGCATGTGAACCAGATTCTGGAGGATATGTTGAGAGCTTGTGTGATCACCTATGGGCAGAGCTGGGAGGACAGTCTTTCTTTTACAGAGTTCTCTTACAACAACAGCTTTCAGGCCAGTTTGGGTATGTCACCTTTTGAGGCGTTGTATGGTTGGAGATGCCATACCCCGCTCATGTGGTCAAAGGTTGGTGAGAGGTCTTTCTTTGGTCCTGATTCCATCCGTGCTGCTGAGGAGAAGGTTGAGAAGGTCAGAGAGCATCTTCGGGTTGCGCAGAGCCGTCAGAAGAGCTATGCGGATAAGAGGAGGAGACCCTTTTTTTTGAGGTTGATGATTGGGTGTACCTCAAGGTGTCATCTCTTCGTGGCACGCGTCGCTTCCATGTCCGAGGGAAGTTGGCTCCAAGGTTTGTTGGTCCTTTCCGGATTCTCAGAAAGATCGGTGATCTTGCTTACAGGTTGGACTTGCCATTCGAGCTTGTGAGTGTGCATCTGGTGTTCCACGTCTCTCACTTGAAGAAGTGTCTTCGAGTGCCGGAGGAGTGAGTTGTCCCTAATGCTTTGGATATTCAGGACACGCTCGAGTACCTGGAGTACCCAGTGAAGATTCTTGATGAGGCGTTCAAAGAAACGCGAAAGTTCAAGATCAAGTTTCTCAAAGTTCAGTGGAGCAACCACACTGAGCGAGAGGCTACCTGGGAGAAGGAAGATGATCTGAGGCAGGAGTTCTCCTATCTGTTTGAGTCCGCTCCTTGATCTCGAGGACGAGAACCTGTAAGGAGGGGAGTCTGTAACATCCCAGAATTCTCGAATTAATAAAGTGGCATTTTCCCCCAAATTTTTCGTTTCAATTAATTTGTCTGTTCCAATAATTCGTTCCGTTCAAAAATCTTTTGTACCAAATTTCATTTCGTCCAATTCCAAAATCCGTTCGTTTAAATTAATCCGGTGCCGAAATAATTTAGTCCGCGTAATTTTTATGTTTGACTAAAATTATTTCTCGGAAATTTTTTCCCTAATTAATTTTCGGGTCTCTAAATATCTATTCTCTAATTAATCTCTCCAGCCTTGTTAATTATTTCGCGATTTTTAATTAATCCAAGATTAATTTCCAACCCTATTTTCACCCTCATATAAATATTCCTCTAACCCTAATCCCCTTTTTCCCCATCTCATCTTTCCCTAGAAAATCTCCAACCATCGCCCTCCCTCGCGCCGTCGTTCTCTCCGCTCATCCCTCGCAGCCTTGATACCCGCGCCGCCTCGATTCCTGCCGTGGACCTCGTCAGCCAGCACCGTCCTTCGGACCGAAGGCAGGAACCCCCCCCCGCGTCGCTGTTGTCCGCAAGCCGCGTTGCTGTCCCCACCTCTGCAGGGCACGTCGTCCACGCCGAGTCACCGCTCCAGTCCACGCCGTCCCCGACTGCTTGGAGGTCCGCGCCACCACGTCGTCCGCTGGAGCCGACCTCGCTGCGCCGAACCGCCCCTGGATTCTCGCGCGACGTCATTGGACCGAAGGCAGCCCCGCGTGTTCTCGAAGCCGGTTCAAGCCGTCGCTGTCGCCCGAGCTACACATCGCCCGCTGCGTCGTCCAACGCCTATTCCCGAGGCCGCTTAGTTGCATTTATTTTCATATCACACCTATCACTACGATTGCTTTAGTATATTTATTTTACTTTTATGCTTAGCCATGCTTAGTCGCATTTATTTTCATATCACACCTATCACTATAAAATAGAATTTGTGTTAAATGCTTTTAAACTGTACTTCAAATGTGTGTGTATTGCAAATAACTATACATAACTTTTTAGCGGGGGCAGAAGGGAGTATGAGGAGCTGGGAGACTTTCGAGAAGTCCCTATGAGAGTACCTGTGGCGGGTACACTGGAGGCTTCAGCCTTGGCGACGAGTTTGTTGGTTGTTGGAGTTGTGGTTGGAGAGGTGGCCTGCCTCGGCAATTAAGGACCGAGTCCTTCGAGCCTTGTACGCTCAGTTGACAACCATGCACATCACGTTATCTTGTATGGGCAGTTGGCTTGATCTTGAAGCTTGCCGAGACTAGTTGTTTACCCGTGGGTTGGCGGTGTAGTGTTAGTGTAGTGTAGAGCTTTGACTCCTCACATGAGATCGAGATACCCCACCTGATCAGTGGTAGGCTCTTCACAACTTCAGGACCCGATTGCGTAGGCTTTTGGGATCCCTATCCTGGAGAACGGATGATGCCAGTTAAAGCTTGTGGACAGGTCTTGTGTGTTTGTCGGGACTATGACGCTTCTCGTGGGTCCAGGTGCATAACCTCTGCAGAGTTTTAGTCGATGCACATTGCCACGTCCTTTTGGAAGGACACCCCCCCTGAGTTGTGCTCCTCGTTGAGTAGTTTTGTTTTTCTTTCTCCTCTCCTTTTTTTCAAATGTTTTTGACTCCGGCCTTTGAGCTGTGGCCGAGTGTGGAGATTACATCGGCACTAAAATGAACCCCCGTCCGAAATAACGGAGATCTCTGCGGGGCAAGATAATAAAATTTGACAAGTTTGAAAATAAAGCTTTCTTGCATCTTTAAATAAAATAAATGTTTTAAAACTTGCATTTTGCACTTGAGCCATGCCTTTACCCTTGAAACCATTTACATGCATACATTGTTGTTAGGTAGTACGCGGTTTGCTGAGTATTCGTACTCACGGCTTTCTAATTTGTTGTTTTTAGAGGATACGCTCAGCTTTGACTTCGACTACGTCTCTGACGGTCCGTGACGTCCGCTCCTGCGCTCAAGCTAGCTTGTGTGGAGGAGGTTCGCTACCGCTGCCATGTTGAGGCTTCCGCTGTTGCTTTTGTCGGATTCACGATAGAGATATATCTGCTCTGAGATATTTCCGGCCTGCGTGCCGATGGACCCTTTTAGAGGATTTTATTCTAATAATTTCACTCTGATCTACTATTGGCTAATTTGTTTCTTGTTTAATATTTCTGTTATGGTTTCTTGATTGGTCGCTTGTGATAACGTGATTGCCAAACTCCTGGGATTGGCAATGTCACGTGAGATCAAGACTTATCGAAAGGTAAGTGAAAACCCGATGGTTACAGTGAACATCTCTCAAGTATTGTCAAATGAGTGATGAGACACTCGAATTGCTAGTTTATTGTTTGGAAGAGTATTCTACAGCTTGGAATTGCTCGTCTATCCTTTGATTGAACTTATGAAGAATGTGAGCAAGTTGATTTTGACTGACACAATCAGCGAAATCTTTAGGGGAGTTGGCGGCTTCAGAATTGTGAGCTTCAGAATTATTACTTCTAGACTTATCACTTGAAGTCATGGCTAGAAAACAACAAAGAAGTAAGACAGGATATTATCCCTACACTAATGTTGTGTGGGATCTGTGGTGGCAACTCTGCAAAAAGAAAATGACTTACCAAGTTTTTATAGGGTTCTTACCAAAGGTAAGGCAAAGGATGATACAATCTGTGACAGGAAAAACCAAGGAGTCGTAGTTTCACAATTGCAAGGTCAAATACTGTGATGATCAGAAATGTGGAGCTTGTAGGGTTGAAAAAAATGATTAGTGGAACACAAATGTATACCAGATAGTAATGCTGAATAAGTGTTCAAGTATGTAATTTTAGTTGCTAGTTGAATCTTAAAAAGAATCCAGATGTGAACAGTAATAAGACACAAAGATCAGCAATAGACACAGCTCCAAAGATCAGCAATCTGCACGTATATAGCACAAGACAGTGTTGTCCTCGATGAGGTCACTTTTTTATTTTTCTTTCAAATTTACACTATTTTTCATTTGACCAGATGCACAAAAACAAGAACACCAAGAAGTTTCAGAAAGATCTACTAAAAGATGTGTTATGTGGAAATTCATGAAGGTGTTTGAAATTGAGTGCTAAAACTTGTAAATTCATAACGGCCCTCTTCTAGGGTAAATTTGGCCTCGAAAATGTTTTTCCAACCCCAGCAAAGTGGGGAAAGCCAAATGCGGCTTTTCATTCTGAGCATTTGAAAAAAAAGCGCCCGATTTCGAGTTCGTATGTAAAATTTATGCCCGTTATATTAAAGGGTGCCCGAGATATGTTTTTGGATCGAGTGCGAAACAAAATCAAGATGCAATCCGGTGGCGATTTTGTGGATGATTTGGCAGCGGAGAAAAGTTGGATCCGTTTGTGGTTGAAATATGGGGTGCGTCGGTGGGATAAAATTTGGATGCAAAAGAAAAAATAACATATGTGGCACGATGATAACAGAGCTGAACATGATAACAGAAAAACGATGAAGAAAACACCTGGATGTAAAAAAGATCAAAATCCAGCAACTAAAACACAACTAAGGACACAAATTCAACACTATGGATTCTGAAATAAAGTTATGCAAAGGATAAACATGGCTTGGACAAGGGAACACTTATCGATCTACAATTTTTTTGTAGTGGCTTTTTTTTGTACGATAGGATGAATACAAAACTGACATGGATACATGTGAACCTGACGGTATACCTCATGCTCTGATTACCACTTGATGTGTATGTGATTCTTGTTCCGTCAGGCCATGGTAACACTTGATTGGTGGAGATGCGACACACAATCAATCCAGCCTCAAATCAATACGATTCGAGCCTCGCAATCGCAACACCACTTCTCTAGTTATCAACCGTGCACACACGATTGACCTCATTAAGAAGGCTAATTTCAGCCTATGAATCAAAGAATACAAAGAAGAACGCAACTCAATTGTGAAATCTAAATTAAACTCACAAGGATAGAATCCAACAAACACTCAAATGGTGAAACTGTTTGATAACAGATGAAACTAAGCAAAAACCTAAGACTAATGACAGCATCTACTACTTATATAGAGTTTAAGGCATCCTTAGGGGGCAAGTCCTAATACTAATGGGCCACGAAAAGATACATGGCCTAAGGGCCAAAAGATAGTGTCACAATGTCAGGGCAATTTTTGGACGTCATCTTGTTTTAAGGATTCCTGTTAACTCCGGTCGAATTTGGAGATGAGACCAATTCCGTTGGAAAGGTTACCTTCTTAGTTTTTCATCCAAATCTAGAAGTCTAAGACGGATCCTGTATGCATCCTGGGCCTCCATTTTAGTGCAGACTGCTCCTGAAACTCGAGGGTAACTCAACTTCGAGTTAGATTGAATCTCCTCCGGGGTTGAAGGTGCCTTGCTGGTCTGGAGCATCTACAAGTCCTTGTTTATGCTTCCTTTGACCCTTTCCAATGTTCCTAATCATGATAAATTCATTAGGTAGCAATCTATTCTCAAAGAAAGAAAGACATGTATTTAGCAACGAGCTCACCTACAAATTCAGTTGTCGCGCATGAGCTTTTGCGATTGGGCCATCTATAGTAGGTGAAGGAGCATTGTGTGGATCCAATGAAGGGATGTCCTCATCATATTTATTACTTTTATGATTGCGGATAGCATGATTATCATGTTTCCATGGACGACCCAATAATAATAAACAAGCTTTCATAGGTATGGCATCACAATTCACAGAATCAACATTGGTGCTAATGGAGAAAAGGTACTCGACAAGCTTTTGTTACCTTTGCCTTGCCGGAGTTATTTAACCATTGGATATAGTACGGATGTGGATGTCGTTGTGTGGGCAAGTCAAGCTTAGTGATTAAATCAGTACTCACTAAGTTGTTGCAACTCCCACCATCAATGATCACGCATGCATGCCAGTTTTTGATCACAAAGTAAATCTAAAACAGATTATGGTGTTAAATCATATCAAGGTGTGTGTGTGCGGAGAGAGCTCGTTGGACAAACATGATCCTGTACGTCGAAGTATCATCACCACCAAATACTTGGCCATCATCATCGTCAGGAATCTTATCATTAGATTCTTTGTCTTCAACAACTGAAGTACTTATGTACTCTCCATCTTCAGTAGCAATGTATGCCCGCAGACTTGGGAAATCTCGCTGCATATGTCCCATTCTATTGGCACTTGATGTTGGAGGAGCGTCCTGCCGAGGCAGTAGAATATGTACTCTTGGTGGGTAGCTACAAAGAAGGCTTACATGAAAGGTGGTTGCATATGTGTGGTCGAAGAATTAGGAAACGTCGACCGTGGAGTGTATGTACAGGTACAAGTCTGTAGCTGTCGTCTCTGTAATTCTTTTTTTACTAGCACGGCAAGGTGGAACAACTGTTCGACAGTATGAGAATCTTTATAATCAACAATGTTCTGAATTTCACGATGCAACCCACCATAAAAACCACAGATAGTATCCTCAATGATCTCTTCTATCCCACAACGCATCATATTCCTTTGCAACTCAACATAATAATCTTGAACAGATTTATTATGTTCCTCTAAGCGTTGCAATTTTTTTTCACAAATCTCTTTGATAGGAAGGAGGAACAAAATGGTTACGCATAGTATATTTCAATCTATTCAAATTATCAGGTTGCAAATGTACTTTGCAAAGATCAGTCCACCAAAGTAAAGCATCATAATTCATTCTGAGAAGGGTGAGATCGTAAACTCAATCTTAGCGAAAGGTTCATAAGGAGAACGATTTTCATTACCTCCCATTCCTTTGCTGTTACGGTGATAACGATCCCGGAATCTGTTGTTCTGTTGGTTTCTATTGTTGTCTCCGTCATCCTCAGAGTTGTCCTCTTTATGAACTTCCTACTTCGTGGTGGGACTTCCTCTGTGGTGGAACTTCCTCCCTCTGTGGTGGTGGATGTCTCGCAAAAGGGTTGTCAAACAAGTGGCGAGATGTTGAAATTGCTGGTTCATTATTTGGAACAGCATTCCACTGCCTGGAATTGCTTGTCCATCCATTGATTGAACTTATGAAGGGTGTCAGCAAGTTGATTTTGACTGACATAATCAGGGAATCTTTAGGAGAATTGGCGACTTCAGAATTTCCTGCTTTAAACTTATTACTTCCAGATTAACACTTCATTGCATGTTTAGAAAACAGCAAAGAAGCAAGACAGAATA
The DNA here is from genome assembly GCA_001602295.1 of Zoysia matrella. Lineage (NCBI taxonomy): Eukaryota > Viridiplantae > Streptophyta > Magnoliopsida > Poales > Poaceae > Zoysia > Zoysia matrella. The sequence goes on from BCLG01001869.1 coordinate 49,626, forward strand.
TTATCCCTACACTACTGTGGAGTGGGATCTGTGGTGGTAGATCTGCAAAAAGGAAATGACTTACCAAGTTTTTACACGGTTCTTAACAAAGATAAGGCAAAGGATGATACAATCTGTGATACGAGAAACCAGAGAGTCATAGTTTCACAATTGCAGAGTCAAATATTGTGCTGATCAGAGATGTGGAGCATGGTGGACTGAAAATAATGATTAGTGGAACACAATTATGTAAGTGTTCAAGTATGTAATTATAGTTGCTTGTCACACCCGGTTTTATGGCTAAAACTGAATGAGCCTTTATGTGTGCCCAGGAACAAGTTTCACACATAAAGTGACTTCATTAATGTTAAATAGAACAATGTCTCGAATAACTAAACTATTACAAAAATAGACTAAGAGTCTTATTGAATTACAAACCAAAACAGCGGAAACGAAACGAAAGCGTCTTGGGCTCCACAGGCAGTTGACTGAATAGCTCGCCTAAACATCGGCTCCAGAGTCTTCAATGTTCTCCCAATCTTCTTCCTCTACTGAGCAGCAATTATAAAGGTAAGGTTGAGTACGGAATGTACTCAGTAAGTGTGGGAAGTATATGACATGTGGCAAATATCAAGTAAACAGGCAATATAAGGTTTAATTATATTAAAGCACACATTAGATACACACACTTTCTATTAAGCACCTATTTACTAAGTGAAAGACATCGCTCCTATAAACAGTAGTATCAATAAGAGAACCAAATCACAGTCTCCCACTGTGATTCACCAAACCGAACCAATACCAATTTTCGCTAATCATGTGAGGGTACATGCAACGCTCGTGCCGAATGGTTCCCGGGAGTAACCCTCCCTTCCCCACACATCTCTCTCCAAGCGGATCCAAGCGTAACCCGCTTTCCCCGCTCCACTGTTTGGCACGCACAGAACTGGTTTTCATCACTTACTATGCCCGGCTGCGCCCATTCTTGACATCGTGGCTGTAGAGGAACACATGGGTGGTCGCTCTACGAACCAGTCCTTAGATTTGGAAAGATAACTTACCAAGGGACAGTGCCAGTAACCCTGCACACAGTCCTACACTAACCATATCGGCCAAATCATCACTATCCAAGTTGCTATTAATCTCCCATTAATCCTCGTGAAGTATGTATAATGATCCATTTAAATACACCCAACCAACAGTAGCAAATTAAGCATGTGATCTACCCAACAGTAAAGTAAACTAAGGCGACAAGGCATAATGTGGAAATTAGGGTATTGCTATTAATAGGTACACAGTCAATTTAGCACAAGCATGCAAATTACAAGATAGATATTTTAAAATTTAGGCACAAGATGGTCAAGGACACTTGCCTTGCTGCTCTTGGGAGTAAAAGTCGACGGTCTCAAACTTCTGTTGTTGGAAATCTTTGACGAACTGCGGCTCCGGGACGAAGTCGCCTATCGCACGAGAACACAAACAATCAATCAATGCGACCAAACAGAACAAGATCAGTATGAGCATGTCATGAATGCATAGGTTATTTCGATACAATCGTTTTGGTATATTATTTACTAAAATCGGAGTTACGGTGCAAAAGTTATAACATTTATAAGGTTCAGGGACTAATCTGTAATTAATAATTAAATACTGAGGACCTATCTGTAATTTACAAAATTATTTGAGGATTAAAATATAATTTTAGAAAAGTTTAGGGGTTTAAATGTAAAATTGTCATTAGGCAGGGACTAACTTATAATTAAAAATAAGGGGCTTTTCTAAAAAATGGTCATAATAAATTATTAATTATTAAGTAACTATTATAATTAATTATTATTAAATAATTATTACAATTAATTTCCGATGGATAATATTATTAATTATATAATTATAGATTAATCTAAAATTAATTAACCTAATATCTAATTAATTTTAATTAATCGAGTGCTGATGTCATGCTGATGCAATAAAGATTTGATTTATTTTTATTCGGAGAACATGGTTTAATCTGGACCCTTCATTTCAAATTGAATGGATCAAATAATTTAAATGACGTGGCTTAATCTGGTGCGTTGGATTTTGATTTGATGGATGAGATTATTCGGGCGACGTGGTACATTTTGGACGCTTGGATCTAGATCGGGCGGCCGAGACTTGATGGATCTATTAAAGGGGGGGCCGATCTAATCTGATCCGTCCGATTTGAATCGGACGGCCGAGGCTGATCGCTCTCGGGGCTCGTCCGGGCTCACCGGGGCACGGATCTCGGCGAGGGTCGGCTTAAAATGACGAGGAGAGAGAGAGTAAGCTCACCGCGGGGTCGGTCGGGGTGAGGGTGACCGGAGAGGGGTGTGCGACGGAGGTGTCGGCTCCGAGGTTCGGCGCTCGACGGGAACCGGTCGAGCGGGGGCGGTGCAGTGCTGGGGAGGCTGGCACGGTGTCGCGAAGGGTCCGGCGGCTTCGCACAGTGGCGCGACGGCGAGGGTTGCGGTGCTCGAGTTTTGGAGGAGAGAGGGAGCCGGGCGACGCGGTATTTAAAGGGGGAAGGGGGCGGTCAAGTCGGGGACGACGTGGGGCTCAATCCCCACGAAAATCGGGCTGGCGGTTGGCAGCGCACGTGGAGGAGGCGACGCGGCGGTTGTGGAGGAGCGTGACACACTGGAGGAGGGGGATTTCGGGGCAGTCCCGCGCGCCAGAGAGAGGAAGGAGAGGAGGGGCGCGCTGGGCCGACTGGGAATGGGCCGCGCGGTGGAGAGGGAGAGTGGGCTGGCGGGGAGGGAGGAGAGAGGATGTGGGAGAGGGAGAGGGGCCAGTAGAGTTGGGAATTTCCTTTTTATTCTTTATTTCTTTCTTTCTATATCTTTTAATTCTTTTCCTTATTTCCAAAAATTCTTGATTAATTATTTATTCACGCAATATTTATTTAATTGATTTTCATTGACATGAAATGATATGGATGCAACCTTAGCAATTTATTTAAAAAAAATTCATTCTAATCTAAATTGTGAAATGCATTTAAAATTTCAAAATTTTATTATTTTGGAATTGTTGAATTTTTAGGTTGTTACAAACCTAACCCCCCTTAAAATGAATCTCGCCCTCGAGATTCGGAAGGATTTTAAAATAGATCGGGATATTCTGCTCTGAGCTCATCTTCATGTTCCCAAGTAGCTTCATCCTCAGAATGGTGACTCCACTGTACTTTGCACATCTTTATAACTTTACTTCGAGTCACACGTTTGGTAGTTTCTAAGACGGCAGTTTCTAAGATCTTGATAGGTCGTTTCGAATATGACAGATCACCACCTAGATCCAGTTCCTCAATCGGAAGCTGCTCGTTCGGAACTCTTAAGCACTTTTTCAGTTGTGACACGTGAAACACATTATGCACATCTGACAATTGCAGTGGTAACTCTAATTGATATGCAACTTCTCCTTTCCTGTCCAAAACTTTAAATGGTCCAATGTACCTTGGTGCTAACTTCCCTTTAACATTGAATCTGCGAAGGCCTCTTATTGGAGAAACTTTAAGATACACAAAGTCGCCAACCTTGAAAGTTAGATCTCTTCTTCTGTTGTCCGCATAACTCTTCTGCCTTGATTGAGCAACTTTCAAATTTTCCCGTATAAGTTGCACTTGTTTTTCTGCCTCTTTTAGTATCTCTGGTTCGAACACTTGACTTTCTTCAGTCTCGTTCCAGAACAATGGTGTCCGACACTGTCATCCATAGAGTGCTTCAAACGGTGACATCTGTATACTGGCTTGATAACTATTGTTGTATGAGAATTCTGCATATGGAAGACTCTTGTCCCAGCTTTTACCGTACTTTAAAGCACAAGCACGCAACATATCCTCCAATATCTGATTGGTCCTTTCTGTCTGTCCATCTATTTGTGGATGATAGGTCGAGCTGAAATTTAACTTAGTATCCAAGGACTCATGCAGGTTCTCCCAAAACTTCGAGGTGAACTGGGTGCCTCTATCGGATACTATTTTCTTTGGTACTCCATGCAAGCAAGCAATCCTTGCCATATACAGCTCTGCTAACTTTGCTCCAGTGTAGGTTGTTTAAGTGGAATAAAGTGAGCAACTTTAGTCAATCGATCCACAATGACCCATATAAAGTCATACCCGGCTTGAGTGCGAGGTAAACCGACTATAAAATCCATTTCGATTTCTTCCCACTTCCATTCTAGAATCTTTAATGGCTGCCGTAATCCGGCAGGCTTCTGATGTTCTGCCTTTACCCTCTGATAAGTATCACATAGTGCTACATACTCTGCAATATCTCTTTTCATACCATACCACCAATATCTAGTTTTCAGATCTTGATACATCTTAGTGCTACCTGGATGTATAGAATATGCTGAATCATGTGCCTCTCTTAGAATTAGATCACGGATCGGCTTCTGATTAGGTATACAAGTCCTCTTGCCTAACCATAGAGTACCTCTGTTATCCAAAGTGAAATCACTTGTCTTATTTTCTTGTATGAGCTGCTTGATTTCACTGATCTTTTCATCCTCTAGTTGACCCTTCCGAATCTCCTTTTCTAAGGTTGATTCAACCTCCGTAGTGACTGTTTCTGCAGCATTGACTATCCCAAGGTTGAGTTTTTCAAATTCCTTACTCAATTCTTGTGGTATCTCACTGGCTACTACCATATTACAGTGTCGCTTCCGACTCAATGCATCTGCAACTACATTAGCCTTTTTTGGATGATAATTGATTCTCACATCATAATCCTTGATCAACTCTAACCATCGACGTTGCCTTAGATTCAGATCTGTCTGTGTGAATATATACTTTTGACTTTTATGATCTGTGTATATTTCACACCGATACTCGATGAGATAGTGCCTTCATATCTTCAGAGCATGAACCACTGCAGCTAACTCCAAATCATGAGTAGGATAGTTCAATTCATGTTTCCTCAATTGACGCGAAGCATAGCACACAACTTGACCTTGCATCAATACACATCCCAGACCTTGACGAGAAGCATCACAATAGATGTCAAACCTCTTAGTAATGTCCTGTAGAATCAGTACTGGGGCTGATGTTAATCTCTTCTTAAGTTCCTCAAAACTAGTTTGGCACTCCTTTGACCATTTGAACTACTTTCCTTTCTCTAGCAATCTAGTAATTGGCTTGGCTATTTTTTAGAAATCCTTTATAAACCTGCAGTAGTATACTGCAACAATCCAAGAAAATTGCGAATTTCTGACACATACTTTGGTGGCATCCAATTTACTATCTCCTTAACCTTACTTAGATCAACTGCTACTCCTCCCACGGATATGATATGCCCAAGGAAAGAGATTTGATCTAACCAAAACTCACACTTACTGAACTTGGCATACAACTTGTTTTCTCTAAGCTTCTCAAGAACCAATCTCAGGTGTTGCTCATGTTCGTTTCATTCTTAAAGAATACCAGGATATCATCGATGAACACTACCACAAACTTATCCATGTACTCCATAAACATTTTATTTATCATATACATGAAGTAAGCAGGGGCATTGGTCAATTCGAATGACATCACTGTATACTCATACAACCCATATCTGGTTCTGAATGCAGTCTTAGGTATATCTGATTCTCTGATCTTCAGTTGATGATAGCGTGACCTTAGATCAATCTTCGAGAACATCGACGCTCCCTTCATCTGATCAAACAGATCCTCAATCTTTGGCAAAGGATACTTGTTCTTGATAGTAATCTCGTTCAAAGATCTATAATCCGCACACATCCTTTGAGTTTCATCCTTCTTCTCCACAAAGAGTACGGGCGCTCCCCATGGCGATGAGCTAGGGCGAATGAATCCTTTTTCTTGAAGCTCTGTGATTTGCTTCTTAAGCTCTACTAGTTCATTAACGAGCATTCTATATGGCCTCTTAGATATAGGCGTTGTTCCAGGCACTAGATCAATCTAAGAATTCAATATCACGGTCAGGTGGCATATCTGGCAATTTCTTCAAAAACACATCTAGATAGTCACGAACAACTCGTATCTCCTCAATCGTTCTGCCTTCTATCTGGTTGATCACACATGTTGGTCCCGCTGTTCTGGCTGCTACAAACTCAACTTTGGTCCCATCCTTACTGGTCAACTGTACTGTCCTTCTAGCACATTGAATCACTCCATCATACTTTCTCAACCAATCCATTTCAAGGATGATATCTATCCCCTTTGATTCTAGAATAATAAGGTTGACTATGAATACTACCCCCCTTATTTCTAAACTTACGTTTGGGCACAAGTGCCTACTCCTCATTTCACCTCCAGGAGAACTAACCAACATAGCACGAGTCATAAGAATTATATAAATCCCAAACTTTGCAACAAAACTTGATGCTATGAAAGAATGCGATGCTCCAGAATCAAATAAAACAGTAGCAGGTTTAGAGTTTGCAAGGAACGTACCCATCACAACTTCTGAAGCTTGCTGCGCTTCTTCACTGGTCACATGATTCACCCTGCCATAGATGTAGTTGGACTGGCCTTGATTATTTCCTTGATTGGGCTTCTGAGCATTTCCCACCGGTGGTGTAGCAGCTTTGTTCGGATAGTAGTTAGCATAGTGTCTCGGCATACCACACATGAAGCATGTCCCTCGAACACCAACTGCATTAGCTCTAGTAACTGGCTTGTTATTGTTCTGCTGAGTTGGCACTGTAGGACGAGGTGCTGACTGATTCCCAGTACGAGGCATCTGAGGTGGATTGGGACGAGCTGCCTGAAAATTTAGCTTCTGCGCCTGCATCGGAAAGTTAGGGCGTGGAGTTTGTATCTGTGGCTTCCCAGCATACGGAAGACGGTACATCGGTCCCTGTGGTGGCATCATGCGAGGGCGAACATTGGCATTAGAAGAATGTCTATTGAGTGACATCTTCCTCTTGCCCTCACGCTCAATCTGTCTTCTTATTCTCAAGAACAAGGGCTTTGTCAACCAGCTTCTGAAAGTTCATGTAATCATTGCTCATAAGCTGGTACTGGAGTTCATGGTTCAGGCCATCAAGAAACAGCTCCTGCTTCTTCTCATTTGTGTTCATATCCTCTGGGACATACCTTAACAGTTGAGTGAACTTGTTGAGGTACTCACTCACTGACATTCCACCTTGCTTCAGATTCTGGAACTCCTTCAGTCTGATGGTCCCAGCTAGCACATGGTGATAGCGGAAGTTGGTCTTAAACTCATTCCAGATGATGCCTAAGGCATTAGCATGAGCACCGTAATAAGCATCCCACCAGTCTGCGGTAGCTCCTGTCAACTGATGTGCTGCGAAGAGAACCTTCTCATGGTCACTGCACTGCACTATGTCAAGCTTCTTCTCAATTGATTTAAGCCAGTCATCAGCTTCCAAGAGATCTTTGGCTTGAGAGAAAGTGGGTGGCCGAGTCCTCAGAAACTCACTCAACTTGTACTAGCCTTGACCTTGTGGTGCTGCACCCTGATTCTGCTGCATATGATCGAGAGTTTGCATCATATTCTGCATCAGTTGAGTCTGCATGGCTAGGATCTGAGCAAATAGTCCAACAAGTCCATCATTGTTATTGTTGTTGTTGCCACCTTTGTTGTTCGGGGGAACCTAGTTGTTCTGATTTTGGTTCTGATTCTGATTCTGGTTGGAGGAACTTCTAGCTCTAGTGCACCTAGTGTCAACCATCTGATTCGACAGAGAGAGTAATTGAGATTGATGATCGATATAGATGAAGAGAAGATATAAAGAATCCCAACTATAGGTATCAAAGTGACATGGAACAAGGATTTATTCAACTGAGAAAAAGATGAGGCCATGAACAAGTGTCGAAGCATTTCATAGCTCACATCACACACTAACAAAGCCTACACAAGCACACTAACACAAAGCACACTCCTACGAATTAAACGATCCTAATCGAACCTGAAGACTCCTAACAAGGGAATTTCCTATTATATTTCAATGCAAAAGAAACAATTAACAGATGTGACACAATAACAGATCTAAACACGATGTGGATGAACGATGAAGGAAAATGTAACGACCGGATTTTTCACTTACCTTTCGATAAGTCCCGATCTCACGTAACTTTGCCAATCCCAAGAGTTTGGCAATCACGATATCACAAGCGATCAATCAAGAAACCATAACAAAAATATTAAACAAGAAACAAATTAGGAAATAGTAGATCAGAGTGAGATAATTAGAATAAAATCCTCCAAAGGGGTCCATCGGCACGCAGGCCGGAAATATTTCAGAGCAGATATATCGCTATCGTGAATCCAACAAAAACAACAGCGGAAGCAACAACACGGCAGCGGTAGCGAACCTCCTCCGCACAGGCTAGCTTGAGCGCAGGAGCGGACGTCACGGACCGTCAGAGACCTAGTCGAAGTCGAAGCTGAGCGTATCCTCTGAAAACAACAAATTAGAAAGCCGTGAGTACGAATACTCAGCAAACCGCGTACTACCTAACAACAATGTATGCATGCAAATGGTTTCAAGGGTAAAGGCATGGCTCAAGTGCTAAATGCAAGTTTAAAACATTTATTTTATTTAAAGATGCAAGAAAGCTTTATTTTCAAACTTGTGAAATTTTATTATCTTGCCCCGCAGAGATCTCCGTTATCTCGGACGGGGTTTCATTTTAATGCCGATGTAATCTCCACACTCGGCCACAGCTCAAAGGCCGGAGTCAAAAACATTTAAAAAAGGAGAGGAGGAAGAAAAACAAAACTACTCAACGAGGAGCACAACTCAAGGGGGGTGTCCTTCCAAAAGGATGTGGCAATGCGCATCGACTAAAACTCTGCAGAGGTTATGCACCTGGACCCACGGGATGCGTCATCAGGAACTACCGTCGTAGCCCCGACGAACACACAAGACCCGTCCACAAGCTTTAACTGGCATCATCTGTTCTCCAGGATAGGGATCTCAAAAGCCTACGCGATCGGGTCCTGAAGCTGTGAAGAGCCTACCACTGATCAGATGGGGTATCTCGATCTCATGTGGGGAGTCAGAGCTCAACACCACACTAACACTACACAGCCAACCCACGGGTAAACAACCAGTCTCGGCAAGCTTCAAGATCAAGCCAACTGCCCATACGGGGTAACGTGGTGTGCATGGTTGTCAACTGAGCGTACAAGGCTCGAAGGACTTAGTCCTTAATTGCCGAGACAGGCACCATCTCCATCCTCAACGCCAACAACAAGTCTTACGGAAAGATCCCAGCCGAATCTTCCCGTTGTACCCACAACAGGTACGCCCACAGGGACTTCTCAAAAGTCCTCTAGCTCCTCATACTCCAATCTGCCCTCGCTAAATAGTTACGTATAGTTATTTGCAATACTCACACATTTGAAGCACAGTTCAAAAGCATTTAACACAAATTCTATTTTATAGTGATAGTGTGAGATGAAAATAAATGCGACTAAGCATGGCTAAGCAAAAAGTAAAATAAATGTACTAAAGCAATCATAGGGTTAATATTTGTGGAACAGTAAATAGGCACGGCTTAGAAATGTTGCTAGCACATTTTAAAATAGTTGGCATGCAAATTAAGGTTGCAAACAAAACATGCAGTTTCAAATGCTGGGAACAAAGTGATCAAGGAACGCGGCTTGCCTGGCAACTCGAGATCGAAGTCGGAATCTGGTTCGTCGAACTGAGCTGGCTCGCAGAACTCCTCCTCAGGGACATCAGCTAATCACACACGATCAACAGGGATTAGACACTAATTACGCGATAAAGAATAGAACTGGAATTAGAGTCTAAATCGAAATTACTAGACTAAGTGCGCACAAAAATATTTCCCGGAACAACCCTACACGACAATCGCGACGAGACAATTTAACGGAACGATTTTGAGATTAATCAGAGATCAAACGGAGTTCTCGAAAATTGTAGACAATTGAGACCACAAGGATTTAAATTAATTGCAGAATAATTAATCGCAGAATAAAATAGCAATTAATCTAGCAATTAATTGAAAGGGGAAATAAATTTAGGAGAAAGAAATTGTTCTCACCGGGATCTGAAATTGAATACGAAATGGGAGATCGAAAATCAGGAACCGGAGAGCAGAACCGGAACCGGAGCACTGGAGACCTAGAAAAACACGGCACACTCGAAAAACCTGCAGCACCAAGGGAGCTCCTGCCGACTGACCAAATGCTGGACCAAGCACTCTTCCTCTTTGCTTAATTTCTTAAATCCTTTTATTCACCGCCGAACCAGCTAGCAAGCTTCGCCTTCCTTGACGNNCTGGACCAAGCACTCTTCCTCTTTGCTTAATTTCTTAAATCCTTTTATTCACCGCCGAACCAGCTAGCAAGCTTCGCCTTCCTTGACGAAACTCAGGCGCGCCCAACCTGTGGACCGCTCGATTCCAATGAACTGAGGTTCCTTCCCTCCAAGCGCAGGACCAACTCAAGGAACTCCAACCGACGAAACTCGACCAGCTAACAAGGTTGAGCGCGCTGCGGAACCAGCGGGCCGTCAACTCAACTATGATTCAAACGAATACGAACAGAAACCAAGGTCCAGACGTTGGGATACTCACCGAAGGCCTGAAACAACAGAACTCGACGGCGCGAGAGCGTAGACGGCGCGGCCTCGATCGATGGACGACGCGCGCGCGAGATGAACGGTGCAGCTCGGGACGGAGCAGGGGCGAGGACCGCTCGCCAGTGCTCGACTCACCTCTGCTGCTTGCTTGAGAGAGGGGAAAGGAAAAATGGGATGGGGATTAGGGATGAGGTTAGGGGGATATTTATAAGAGGGTGAAAATGGGGGTTGGGAATTAATCTGGGATTAATTAAAAATCGTGAAATAATTAACAAGGCTGGAGAGATTAATTAGAGAATAGATATTTAGAGACCCGAAAATTAATTAGGAAATTTCCGAGAAATAATTTTAGTCAAACGTAAAAATTACGCGGACTAAATTACTTCGGCACTGGATTAATTTAGACGAACGGATTTCGGATTTGGATAAAACGAATTTCGGAACGAATGAATTTTTGTATGGAAGGAAATTCTGATATTGACAATTAAATTGGAACGAAAATTGGGCGTAAATTGCTGCTTTATTAATTCGAGAATTCTGGGATGTTACAGAAAACACCAAGATACAAAAAGATCACGAAATCCAGCAACCAAAACACAAACTAAGGACACAAACTCAACACAACGGACTCTGAAATAAAATTATGCAAAGGCTAAACACGGCTTGGACAGGGGAACACCTAACGATCAACTAATTTTTTTTGTGTTGCGCCTTTTCTGTGGACGATAGGATGAATGCAAAATAAACAAGCAAAGATGTGAACCTGACGATATACCAGAAGCTCTGATTACCACTTGATATGTACGTGGTTCTCGATCTTTCGTCAGATCGTGAAAACTCTCGATTTGGCAGAGATGCGACACATAATCGATCCAGCCTCAAATCAACACGATTCGAACCCCGCAATCGCAACACTTCTCCTCTGGTTATCAACCATGCGCATACGATTGACCTCGCTAAGAAGGCTAATCTCTGCCTGCAAATCAAAGAACACAAGCAAGAACAAGGAAGAACACATCTCACTTGCGAAATCTGGATTGAAATACGAAGTTGGATAACCAACAAGCCGTCAAACGGCGAAACTGTTTGGAAACATGAGAAAACTAATCTAAAACCTCTCTCTAATGACGGCGGCTACTGAATTTATAGAGTTTAGATCAATCTTAGTGGCAAACCCTAATACTAATGGGCCTAGAAAAGATATAAGGCCCAAAGGTCAAAAGATAGTGTCGCAGCACCCGAGTAGTTTCTGGACGTCATATTGTTTTAACAATTCCTACTGATTCCGGTCGAATTTGGATATGAGGCCAGTTCTATTGGAAAGATTATCTTGTTAGCTTTTCAACCATATCTAGAACGTCCAAAACGGAGCTCGTATAAGACCGAGGCAAGCGTTTTAGTGCAGGCTGCTCTAGGAGCCCGAGTCAGACTCGAATTCGAGTTTTTTGGATCTCCTCCGGGGTCAAACGTGTGGTTCTGATCTTGAGCATGTCCAAGTCTTTCTTCATGCTTTGTTTGACTCTCTCCAATATTCCTAATTATAATAAAGTTATTATGTAGCAATCTATTCTCAAAGGATTGATGATGTGCACACGCCTATGCAGCACGTGTGGCAAGTTGTTGTGGCCCAATCTTCTCGAAGGATCAGCGATCTTGATAACTTGTCGCTGCGTGATCTGGTGAAGAGGCAATGCACCGGGAGTCTGCTGCGCGACGAACTACCGAGATAATCACCCTCCCACGTACCGACGAAACAGCCCATGCAATCACGCCGTATAGACGTGAAGGCACGAACTGGATGAACCGCAGTTCGGCGTTCTACAATTCCCTCAGGAATCGAAAGAACAAGTTTTTGCAAGCCTCTCAAGACTCACGATAGGTCAAGAACTCAAGAGTTGTATTTCTGATTTGCAAATTCGAAGTGTCCCCTGAAGTCACCCATTACACGGCTATATAATACTAGTGGAGTTTCAGTTTTGGAAGAAATAAATGAGAACACGTAGTGGAAAGTTGTAACACTACTTTTTTTAGTAGCCAGACCTAGTGGGACGCATGGATGGTTGGCATTCTTCTGCATGCAAGTGGAAACGTGTGTGAATAGCATCCTGGTGGCTGGCCGCATGCATTCCTCACTTCCCAATTATTTGCTTGCTCTCCAACGGTTGTTTTTCATGGTAGCTGAACGTTCTTCTCTCTTGCACGTCTAGGTTCCTTGCTGATATTTGGTGGACAGAATCCATCATCATCCCATGTCCGTTCATGCACACCATCATTCCTAAGAACATTAAAACAAATACTCAACAGAACAGGTTCATTTAAATTAATCTGATTATTAATCACAAGGTTAGCGTTCACCTGAGAATGGATTTCCTTCTCCAATTGTTTGGCTCTACTCCTTGTAATTGGGCCCACTATATCAGCTGCAGTTTCATTAGAAAGTGGAGAAGAGTGGATGCTAGTAATGTCCTCTTAATAGAAGACATGTGTTTTGGAACGAGCTCACCTCTAATCTCAACTGTCGTGGGTGAGTTTCATGAATACTACTTTATGGACACTTATGTGTATCTAAAGGAGTGATGTCCTCATCATCCTCTCCTTCTTGTTTTGGAGTCATCTTCGACTCAAGTTCATTCTCTGGACCTCGACTCCACCATGCCCTGGAACCTGCATGAAAAGGTGATGGCCACGGGGGTATTTGAACGTAATCATTTGGTGGCTCAAAGATCCTTATAATCTCATCATTCTCACCTTCTTGATGGAAAGCCGTTCTCGGCTTTCTCTCTTGTGTATCATGATACTTCTGCAAATAGTTAGTAACAGGAGCGCACAAATAGCTAGAAAGATCACAAGATACAAACATGGCATCTTTGCACACTAAAGCATCATATAAAAAAATTTTATCACAAAAATCAGCACGATCATTCTCCTGAGAAGCCATAAAGTGTGGTCTTAGAAAAACTAGAAAAATTTGACATGGCATGACATTTTGTATTTCCATCATCTAGTTTGTCATTTTTTTCATCTTGCAAGACTTCAAATTTGAGCAAATAAAAACTCTATGCACCATAAAGACACCACTAGAATCATAATTGCCTATAACATAAAAATTGGTTCTAGTAAACAAAGGCAATTTAGGTTTTGAAAATATCATCCTCTCTACTATAGCAAGGTCACGAAAAGAATCATATTCAATATAACCCATAGTGTTTGGAAAAGATAGCAATTTCAGCTCATTATTTTTACATGTAATGGGTGTGAAATGTTTAATTTCAGCACTTGTGAATGGATAAAAAATAGGAGTTTTAAATTCATTCACTTCTTGTTGCATAGGAAGAATAGACCGTGGTATCAATAAACCGTGGTATCAATAAGAGAACCAAATCACAGTCTCCCACTGTGATTCACCAAACCGAACCAATACCAATTTCCGCCAATCATGTGAGGGTCCATGCAACGCTCGTGACCGTGAGCACGGCTGTCATGACAGTTTCACACTGTGCAGAGGTTGTACAAATTTCCCCACGAGTAGTGATTTCATCCCCTGTTGCCAGGTGACTAAAAAGAATCTCCATTATGCCTGTGCCGTCGGACTCGCACACTTTCTTTGGTGTGAGGGCCAAGAGATCACTACAATGGTTTTCCATGACTTTCACCAGCTTGTACGTGCCCATTAAGGTTTCACCCGTTGGGCACTAACCGAAAACCCGAGAGGCCCCCTCTTGTGCCGAATGGTTCCCGGGAGTAACCCTCCCTTCCCCACACATCTCACTCCAGGCGGATCCAGGTGTAACCCGCTTTCCTCGCTCCACCGTTTGGCACGCACAGAACTGGTTTTCATCACTTACTATGTCAGGCCGCGCCCATTCTTGACATCGTGGCTGTACGGGAACACATAGACGGTCGCTCCATGAACCGGTCCTTAGATTTGAGAAGATAACTTACCAAGGGACAGTGCCAGTGACCTGCACACAGTCCTACACTAACCATATCGTCCAAATCATCACTAATTAATCTCCCATTAATCCTCGTGAAGCATGTATAATGATCCATTTAAATACACCCAACCCGACAGTAGCAAGTTAAGCATGTGATCTACCCAACAGTAAAGTAAACTAAGGCGACAAGGCATAATGTGAAAATTAGGGTATTGCTATTAATAGGTACGCAGTCAATTTAGCACAAGCATGCAAACAACAAGATAGATATTTTGAAATTTAGGTACAAGATGGTCGAGGACACTTGCCTTGCTGCTCTTGGGAGTAAAAGTCAACAGTCTCGAACTCCTGCTGTTAGAAGTCTTCGACGAACTGCGGCACCGGGACGAAGTCACCTATCGCACGAGAACACAAACAATCAATCAATGTGACAAAACAGAACAAGATCAGTATGAGCATGTCATGAATGCATAGGTTATTTCGATACAATCGTTTTGGTATGTTATTTACCGAAATCAGAGTTACGGTGCAAGCGTTATAGCATTTATAAGGTTCAGGGACTAATTTGTAATTAATAACTAAATACTGAGGACCTATCTGTAATTTATAAAATTATTTGAGGATTAAAATGTAATTTTAGAAAAGTTCAGGGGTTTAAATGTAAAATTGTCATTAGGCAGGGACTAACTTATAATTAAAAATAAGTATAGGGGCTTTTCTGAAAAATTATCAGAATAAACTATTAATTATTACTTAATTATTAAGTAACTATTATAATTAATTTCTAGATGGATAATATTATTAATTATATAATTATAGATTAATCTGAAATTAATTAACCTAATATCTAATTAATTTTAATTAATCGAGTGCTGATGTCATGCTGACGCAATAAAGATTTGATTTATTTTTATACGGAGAACTTGGTTTAATTTGGGCCCTTGATTTCAAATTGAATGGATCGAATAATTTAGATGACATGGCTTAATCTGGTGCATTGGATTTAGATTTGATGGATGAGATTATTCGAGCGACGTGGCACATTTTGGATGCTTGGATCTAGATCGGGCGGCCGAGACTTGATGGATCTATTAAAGGGGGGGGCGATCTAATCTGATCTGT
>BCLG01001869.1:65494-87714 GCA_001602295.1 Zoysia matrella
CGTGGGGCTCAATCCCAGCAAAAATCGGGCTGGCGGTTGGCGGCGCTCGCGGAGGAGGCGGCGCGGTGGTTGTAGAGGAGGCGCGCCAGAGAGAGGAAGGAGAGGAGGGGCGCGCTGGGCCGGCTGGGAATGGGCCGCGCAGGGGAGAGGGAGAGTGGGCTGGCGGGGAGGGAGGAGAGAGGGAGTGGGAGAGGGAGAGAGGCCCAGTAGAATTGAGAATTTCCTTTTTATTCTTTATTTCTTTCTTTCTATTTCTTTTAATTCTTTTCTTTATTTCCAAAAATTCTTGATTAATTATTTATTCATGCAATATTTATTTAATTGATTTTCATTGACATGAAATGATATGGATGCAACCTTAGCAATTTATTTGAAAAAAAATTCATTCTAATCTAAATTGTGAAATGCATTTAAAATTTTGAAATTTTACTATTTTGGAATTGTTGAATTTTTTAGGTTGTTACATTGCTTATCAAATCTTAAGAAGAATCCAGATGCGAATAACGATAAGACTCAAAGATCAGCAACAAACACGACTCCAAAGATTAGCAATCAGCACGGATATAGCACAAGACCGTGCTATCCTTGATGAGGTCACTTTTTCATTTTTATTTCAAATTTTCACTATTTTACTCTTGATCAGAGGTATAAAAATAGGAACACCGAGAAGTTTCATAGTGATCTACTAGAAGATGTGTTCTCTGCAAATTCATGAAGGTGTCTAAAATTGACTGCTAAAACTAGTAAAGTCACAAAGGTCCTCTTCCACAAATTTGTCCTCAAAAATGTTTTCCAACATTGAAAGCAAGGAAAGCCAAATGTGTCTTTTCGTTCTGAGAATTTGGAAAAAAAATATGCACCCGATTTCGAGTCCGTATGCAAAAGTTATGCTCGTTTTACTGAAGGGTGCCCGAGATACGTTTTGGAGGGTGTGAAACACAATCAGGATGAAATTGGGTGGTGATTTTGTGGATAATTCGGCAGCGGAAAATAATGGAAAGGTGGATCTATTTGTGGTCGAAATATGGGGTGGGTGGGTGGGATAAAATTTGGATGCAAAAGACTAAAAAATATATGTGACATGATAACAGTGCTGAGCATGATAACAAATGAACGATGTAGAAACACCTGGATTAAAAAAATTAAAATCCAGCAACTAAAACACAACTAAGGACACAAACTCAACACTATAGACTTTGAAAAAAATTATGCATTGGCTAAACACGGCTTGGACAGGGGAACACCTAACGATCTACTATTTTTTCTGCTGGCTTTTTTGTGGACGATAGGATGAATGCAAAATTGACAAGGATAGCTATGAACCTGACGGTATAACTAATGCTCTGATTACCACTTGATGTGTATGTGGTTCCAGATCCTCATCAAGTCGTGGTAACTCTCGATTTGGTGAAGATACGATACACAATCGATACACAATCGATCAGGCCTCAAATCAACATGATTCGAACCCCGCAATCGCAGCACTACTTCTCCACTAGTTATAACCTATGCACACATGATTGACCTCACCAAGATGGCTAATCTTAGCTTGTGAATTGAAGAACACAATCGAGAACAAGGAAGAACGCAACTCAGTGGTAAACAACAAACCATCAAACGACGAAACTGTTTGATAACAGATGAAACTAAGCAAAAATCTAAGGCTAATGATGGTGGCTACTAATTATATAGAGTTTAGGGTAGCCGTAGGGGGCAAACCCTAATACTAATGGGCCTAGGAAACGACCCAAAGGTCAAAAGATAGTGTTGCAGCACCAGGGCAGTTTCTGGATGTCATTTTATTTTAACTATTCCTGCTGACTCCGATCAAATTTGGAAATGAGATTGGTGATGTTAGAAAGGTTATTTTCTTACCTTTCCATCCATTTCTAGAACGTTGAAAACACATGCATTTCAGATGTGACTTGGGTGACCGTTTTTAGTGCGGATTGCTCTTGGAATTTGGAGGTAACTCGACTCCGAGTTAGATTGAATCTCCTCTGGTGTTCAACATGCCTTGATGGTCTTGAAAATCTCTAAGTCCTTCTTTATGCTTTTTTTACTCTCTCCAATGTTTCTAATCATGATAATGTCATTAGGTAGCAATCTACTCTCAAAGGAATGAAGACATGAGTTTAGGAACAAGCTCACCTCTAAATTCAATTGTCGTGCACGAGCTTTAGTTATTGGACTCTCTATAGTAGGTGCAGGAGGGTTGTGTGTATCCAATAAAGGGATGTCCTTATCACTAGCTTCCTCCTCTCTATATGCTTCCTCGATGTCATCTTTTTGTGTGATTATATGACAAAGGGGGATAGAGTTCTACAAACAAGAGGGGTGAGTTTTGAAAAGGAAGACAAAGGGGGACAACTCATTTTTTATAGGTGAGTTATCAAGGTAAGAGGTAAGTTTTCTTGCATCATGTGTTCTTGCAAGATATGCTTCTTTCTTCTATCCTTTGATATCATCTTGTATGAGATTGGTTGTAAGCATTACGGTTGTCAGCAATCACTAAAAAGGGGAAAATTGTTAGCTTCATGACCTTAAGTCCCGTAAAAGGTATGAATAGATTTTGGTGATTGAGTGAGCACCATAGGTAACGGTTGAGATTGTAGGTACCATCCTACATTTTCTACATCAGCATGGTGTGCTTCCTCGATGGATGATAAAGACGATCCTAAGTCGAGGTGTATTGGGAGTTGGAGGAGGAATAGCTAAAGGGTCCATAGGTTCGTTGGTACTATTAAGGGGAGTCAAGTCATTTGTTCGTTGGTACTATGAGTGCTCTTAGTTACCTTAGAATCACTGAAGATAGTAGAGGAAGCAAAGCAAGTGAAGTCGAAGTAAAGTTGAAGATGAAGCCTCAGTTTTATACTTTAGTAAGAGTCACTGGACAATCTGGTGCGGTTGCTGGATAGTTCAGTGAGCTAGAAGATGTAAAGTCTAGAAGAGATACTTTCTAGAGTCAAGGTGAATAAGTCACCAGACAGTCCGGTGGGTCAGTGATCTGATAGTCTAGTGGGTTAGTGACTGGACAGTCCAATGCCCCTAAAGACAAATTCCAGAAGAGGCGTCTTTGAAGGTCAAAAGTGACAGTCCGATGAAGGTATGTACCAGACAGTCCGGTGTCATATGGAATGGATTTCAGAGAGTGTGTTTCTTTAGTTTGCTAAAAGATGGAGTCACCGGACAGTCCAATGGTGCACCAGATAGTCCGATGTGAAGAGTCACCAGACAGTGCGGTGTCTGGGAAAAGCAGTCAGCTTTATGACATTACATTCCAACGGTTGTTTCTAGGCTTAGAGCCTATTTAAACTATGAAGGGGATGTTTTCCAGCGTGCATGAGGTCTGAATTGCTGGTGCAAACTTGTGAGATGATAAGAGACATCAAGGAGAGAGTACAGGTCAAGATTTGAGATCTTTGGTGCCTGTAAGAGAGTGAATAGGAGCATTCATATACTTCTAGAGTTTCTGGTGCTTTGAGACGAGTGGTTTTTTTAGTTTGACAGCTTAGACCGGTTAAGAGTCGGTAGTTGAGGTTCCGAGAAGATTATGGAAGATGATGCCAAGTTTGTGAGTGGTTTCAAGTCCCTCGCTGAAAAGTGACACCAAGAGGGAGCGCTCGAACGTTGGAGGCTTGCTCTTGTGAGTGGGTATTATTTGCTAAAGCTGGGATCACCAATGACTTCACTCCGAGAGTGAAGCGTATCCTAGAGAGAACCATTATGGGAACGACGAGAGGGATCGGTACTCCGACGGGAGTATTTCAATGAGGATTAGGAGAAAGCGCCAACCTTTCAAGACCGTGGGAAAAAAACATTGAACAGTCTCTTGACTCTTTATCTTTGCTTTCCACATTTCATTCTCGTTGAGTAGGGTTATAGTTGCTTTACAATTCCTGTCGGTGGCTATCGTGCTAGTGCTTGCTTGTTGTCCTTTTCATTCCATTAGCATTGTTAGGGGGTCTTAGCCTACTTGAATTGCTTAGATTGTTCTTGTTGTGATCAAATCTTGAAGTTTTAAGTTTGTAGCAAAATTAAGTTCTATAAGTCCACCGATTCAACCCTCCTACTCGGTGTCCTTAGTCCTTTCAACTATCCACACACGCACGCACACATACAGCGAAAGGTTCACATCAATATCATTGTAACGTCCCGCGTCTAAAGTCCGCTTACCGTCCAGCTCCCAAGGGGAATGGCCTCACGCATTTGTGCATAGCACCCATCTTACACATTCGACCTTGCTTCCTGTAAAAGAGTGAACTCGAAAGTGCTATGGTTGGAACAACTGGGGTTATAAGCTAGCCGTTACCACACTAAACAATCAAGGTGGAACTAATCCCACCTATTCACTTCAATTCAAATCTGGGCCATTAAGATCCAACCACACCCTACAACTACAGGCTTCTAATGGGCTAAGGTGTTACACCCAATGGCTGAAACAATATTTGTTGATATGGCACAATATGGGCTCAAAAAAGCCCCAAATCCTTGTTCAAGTTTGTCTATTAAATATATAGAAAGAAGGATTAGGAGTCTGTTTGGACACGCCTTTTTGCATCACAACCATAATAAAAAATATGGGTCCTATTTTTGTCTTTTACAATGTGGCCTCCGGCCTCGTATACTCTTTCCATCCCCTCGGGCACCAAATATCAGCTCCACTATTGTTGGTGCCTCATCGGCATAGAAGAATTTACGTATTTGGAGAGAGATTTATTCGCACTTCTTGTGGATGTGGCCTAGTCTATGGAAGACTCAGAGAGTTAACCTGGTTCGGACCACCACGGAGGTATAATACCCTACGTCCAGGGGTGAGAGTGGATTGTATTAGCTCAAAAAGGGGTGAGAGTGGATTGTATTAGCTCAAAAAGGGGTTACAATAATCATAGAGTTCCAGCGTGGGCAAGAACCCTAGAACGTGTGCATGTGGTGTATATGTCTGTGTGTTCATCGTGTGTCTAAGGCCCCTAGCGTGCCCTTATATAGGGGTCAGGCCTGGGTTACATGACTAGGATTCTACGAAACTGGACGGCCTCCTGACGGATGGGACTGTAAGCATCTCAGAGTTTATTCTTTGACAGCTTCTGGGTGCCAGATCAACTTGTCGATGTCCTCTCTATCCTTTCCCAGCACAGGAGTTACAAATGTAGCTTTTTTATTTACTGCATAGTTGTCAGAAATCTCTGTGCCTATCGGGGGTTGGTTGCTGAGGCGGTGTTAGACCCTGGGGGGATCAGACGCGTAAGGTGGTTCCCGACCCTTGGATGGCCGGGTTTTGTCATCATGCGGCCCCGACCCTCGGATGGTCAGGCCAGGTCATCAAGCGAGTCTAATCCTCGACGACCAGATGCTATCTTCGGGTGATCCCTACCCTCAGGTGGTCTGGCTGACTCTTCGGGGCTTAGCGTGGTGAAGTCGTTTGCAGGATGTGGCTGAGCCCACAGCCATAATTCATAGCGGAGCCTTCGTATTTAATTTGGGGCCGTAGGTACCCGAGCTATATGATCTCGATAGTAGCCCCTGAGCCTTGCACCGTTTGCAATATCCATTAAGGCATCATGGGGCTGAATCATTGGTGGTCTTCATGCTTCGATGTCGATCTTTGATAGTTGATCCTGCAGGTGCGCACAAGCGCGCTCGTCGGGCGTAGCCCCCGAGCCCCCAAGCGATCCAAAGGGTTGGCCAGGGGTTCATTCTTCAAGTTGGATTTTGGGGCAAAAACATCCCCTTCGCAACTGTCTTGCTGGGGTCGGATAGCAGAGGTTTGGGTTTCCTGACTGTCGGGGGACAGGGACGGCTTTGTTCGCTATCGGCATCCAAAATTAGTGCCTAGAATGGGAAGGTCAGACTAGTCAGATTTCATGATCAACAGTGCGCCTAGGTCCGACCAAACCAAATGGTCGGATTCCATGATGGGTGCAACGAGCACGGGTTGGACCAGACGGTCTGGTCGCAGTCCTTCTTGCTCGGGTGGTCGGGTTCTGGTTTCGCAGAACACTTAGAAAAAATCAGGAACAGGCCTGACAAATGGACGGCCCCACTGCATCCGCGTCGATGGCAGATATCGACCCTGGGAATTTTAACCGTCAGGCCAATCAGACGGTCGAGGTGTGTTGATCGAGCGGCTGAGGGAGTGCGTTATTTCACGCAGACACATCCCATTGAAATGGCATCTGCCAGGCATTTAGTAAGGTGGTAAGCGCATGCGCTCACATCTGGACGACGGAGGCCACAATGCACTGCTCAGGCCCACCCATCAGCGAGCAAGGAGTCAAAACTGTTGGTGCCCAACGGCTCGAGCACCCATCATGATAAGTAAAGGTGGCAGTTGCGTCGTGAGTCTGGGGTCGTGGGGGGCGGAACCGCTCACCTTCCCTGACGTAAAAGGGACACGGGACGGGGATTTTGAAATTGACCTCGCCATTTGCTTCCTTCGCTCTTGCGCTCGAGTTTGCCGTCACCGTCGTTGTTGTTGTCACCATTGTGTTTGCGCCTTCGCTCGACTCCGCTCTCGCACTCCCGCTCATTGCCATCACCGTTCGGGCTCGCATTCGAGTTGGTGCGTGCGCGCATCTTTTTCGCCATCATCTTCATCTCGTTGCCGTCGTCATCGCCGCCATGTCTACTGTGTGGAAGAAATGGTCCACCACCGTGGAGATGCTCGAATCCTACGAACACGCAGGCCTCCTCCCGTTGAGGGCGGTCGTCAACTGGCAACCGGCGACGGGCGAGCAGGCACCAACGCGGTCGAACAACCAGATCGTGAGCTTCGCCTCCCGCCACGAGCGTGGGCTCGCACTGCCTGGCTCCAGCTTCTTTCGCAGCCTACTCTTCTACTACGAGGCCTACCTCCACCACCTCAACCCGAACGGGCTGCTGCAGATTGCCACCTTCGTTCCGTTGGGCAAGGCGTTCCTCAAGATTTCACCGCACTTCGCACTATGGAGGCATTTCTTCCGCATCGTTCGATTGCCCGGCGATGTCGGCGCCAGGCAGCGCGTTGGGGGCACCCAGATTCAACTCCATAGCGCGTGGCGAAGTACATCCGAGTGCTGCTCAAGATGTCGCTGAAGGGGTGGAGCGATGAGTGGTTCTACATCGACAACATCGCTCCAGAGCTACTTCCACGATGAGCCCGCCGAGATCCACGGCGAGTGGTCCGCTATGCCGTTGGTCGCCAAGCGGGGGCGCTGACGCCGCTCCTTCAACAAATCGAATAGCTTTGGGCTGCTGGGCTGAACGGTGTCACGGTGATCGTGATGTTTGTGCGACATCGCATCCAGCCAGTCCGCCTCCAAGCCCGGTGCCTCTCCGACTACACCAGGCCCCTCGATGATACTCGCGAGGTGGTCGGGGGGGGGGGGGAGCTGTCAAAGGGGAACCTTGCAAACCAGTGGGCGCGCCTGCTGGAGGGCGACATCACCACTGATCTTGTCAGCGGATCGGCACCGTTGGACAGGGACCAGTCGCGCCACCTCGTAAGTCAATTCCTTGTAGGGTCTTGACCGTTGAATTGCGTAGCATTGTTGTAGTCAGTCGTCGTTCGTGTTGTAGGCTTGAACTTGTTGTTGTCATAGCAGGTGGACATCGTTGCTTCACCTATTCTAGCGACGTCGGCCCTGGCCCTGTTCGGCATGGACCTGATTGACCCAGACATGATCAGGTCAAGTGCGGCGGGCGCAGCCGTCATCATCAAGGGTGGCCACCCCGGCGGTGCAAGAGCCGGGAAGGGGGTTTGAGACAACCCCATCCGGAGGGTCGGTCGTCACTGCGAGCGGTGTGTCAGGCGCTTTGACTTGAACCTCTGCAGCCGCTAGGTCGGCTGTGGCCCTGTCGGGCGGAGTCATCTACCTGGAGGACTCTGAGTCCTCCGCCGATACACCGCAGCTGACCTGTCGCCACTGGAGGGCAATAGATGACGCCCCCGGGTCCCCAGCCAAGAGGGTGAGGCCCGATGCCCCGAGTGACATTGTTGTCGCCGACCCGGCCGTCCTCCGCATCCCTCCTACGGTCAGAGTGGGAACTTCATGTGTTCCAAGCACTGGCCAGCAGACGTCAGGCAAGAATCGCCCTCTCCCGACCCGGCAGTCAAAGGCGTAAGTTCCAGCACTTAAGTTTGATTATTGAAATAACTCAGTTTTTATTCGAGTATTGAACTTAGCTTGTTTGTTTGGACAGGACCTCGACATCGCCGGCCACCTCTGCCTCCGCGGCTGACGTGGGAGGGTCCGTCCCTCTGGCAGCGGTGTGCTCTGCAACGCCACCCCCACCAACACCAATGCAAGACGAGCCAGCTGATGCACAGGCAGGTGAAGAAGTCATTCTGCTATCGCCTCCCTGGACCGCTGGCGTCGAGGGCCAAGAGGAGGCGGTAGTTGAGAAGGAAGAGACATTTGTTTGCTTCATGACCTTGAAAGTCCCCTAAAAGGTATAAATTAATTTTAATGATTGAATGAACACTGTAGCATCCCACCTTAAAATGAGGGGTTTACTGTTCAAGATCAATATCAGGTGACAACTCGACAAAGCGATAGTCCAAAAGTACATATACAAGCACATATAAAATAGAGTACAAACTGAATTTTAGTGTTATTACAACTTAGGTTCTGGTTGAGTGTACAAAAGAGGTTCAAAATTCGATTACATAGTAGAAGCAAGACAACACGACGATACATAACTTAAAATGAAACTATGTCAGCCCATAAACATGATTTTATCCCTCCTGGCCAGAGGATAGTGATGCGGGAACCCACTCAATTGACCAATCCTTTGGGGGTTCACCTTCCCACACCACCTTCCCACAACAATCACAATAATCTGCATGAGGCATACCTGGGTTGAGCAATGTTAGCATACTCAACAACAAAGTCAGTTCTAGCAGCGATGTCCTGAGCATCAGCCTCCTCTGCGTTTCTGCACAATACCGACGATGAACGGAGACGGACAACCGGAGTTCGGCGGCGTATGGTGAGGCCTGAGGTATGATTTTTCTTGGTATTCTTTCACGGAGACCTTCACAGGTCTGTGGGGAAGGGCGGCATGGCTACTGAAGTCAATGGAGATGCTCGGAAGGGCAATGCCACCGTCAGGGGCTGCACGTTCATTTCGGTGCCATCCATGACATCGTGAACTGCATTTAGGAGGATGAATTTAGCGCTGAGCCGACGATGGTGCAAAAAATTGGGTTTTTGGGAAATACTTTCGATTCACGCTGCTCGCTGCAAGAATGGGAGAATGGATGTTTGGTGGGGCTCCGGCACTCCCATGTGCAGCTCCTCTTGGAGAAGCTCGGCCTTGGGTACAGCAATGATTGTGGCGAACTCGACTCGGC
Source organism: Zoysia matrella (assembly GCA_001602295.1). NCBI lineage: Eukaryota > Viridiplantae > Streptophyta > Magnoliopsida > Poales > Poaceae > Zoysia > Zoysia matrella. Next base: position 74,829 of record BCLG01001869.1, read on the forward strand.
CATCAATGGAGGAAAAGGAGGCCTGTTCGAGAGAAAAGAGAAGCTTCTAGGGTTTGGACATGCCAAGACGCTTTATATGGCAGCTGGATGAGAGAGGAGGGGCTCGGCAAGCCAGGCATCTGCTGCCATGCCGCCAAATGCTGCCCACGCTGCCCAATCTGGAGGAGGAGTTAGACAGGGCATGGCTGACCGCTCCCACGACTGGTCTGATGAGCTTAACGTTTAAGCATTTTGAGGATAGAAAAAGGAAGCACAAACTAACTTTTATTAGTTCGCAACTTAGTATAGTAGTTCCTTAACATGTTCTCTACAATATAAATCTCATGCACAGGTTTCCACAAAGGGAGGTGGAAGATACGGAATTTTGAAAATGGTTAACTGATAAGGAGACTTCTAAAATCTGCCGGAAGCAGATCACTTAATCATCTTCTGTGGTCTGAAAGAAATATCTCCCAAACATCCAACAATATGAAACTTATCAGGGCAATAGAAAATTTATCGATCAATAACTTAGGTTTTGGGCTCAAGTTGAGATTCGAAATAGAATTCACGTTGCAAAATTTTGAGAACAGCAAGCATTAAGGAATGGCAGTTTAATTGGGTTTCTCTTCAGTTTAACTGAAACTTGTTAATTTTTTGTAAATTCCATAATGTTAATCACTTTCAAGTAAGACCTTTATTTCTCATATTCCAAAAACTTTTATTTTGAAAAGTTTGAAATGTCACTTTTAAATTTCAAGTTAAATTCAAATTTGCATTACTGAATTTAATTCCTTTATTTAATCCCTTGAACTTGAATTTCTAACTATCGAATTCATTCAATTTTGTTTTGAGTTTGAGAAATGTGGGATGTTACAAACACTATATGTAACTGTTGTGATTTTAGGTACCACCTCGCTCATTCTACATCAACATAGTGGACTTCCTCGGTGGATGACAAGGACAAACCCAAGAAAAGAAGTTTTCGGACGTTGGAGGACTAGCTAGAGAGTCCATAGAAACATAGGTACTATTAAGAGGGTAAGGTCATTTGTCTCCTGTCATACAAGTGTTAGAGTGTGTGAATGCTCCTTAGATCCTCAAAGAGCACTGAAGATGGCAGAGGAAGTGAAGACGAAGACCGAAGATCAAGTTCCGTCGAAGAAGTAGTCAACGGACAGTCCAGTGAGGTCGCCGAACAGTCCGATGAGCCAGGACTTCGGACTCTAGAGAGAGGTACTCTCTGGAGTTGCTGCAGAGAAGACATCGGACAGTCCAATGTGTCACTCACCGAGCAGTCCAGTGAAGTCAAAGTTGAAGTCCAGAGAAGATGTCTCTGGCAGTCCAAAAGAGAAAGTCATTGGAAAGTCCGGTGTCCTATGGAATAGACTCTAGAGAGGGTGTTTGTCTAGCCGAGGAGGAAGAAGGGTCACCGGACAGTCTGGTGGTCCAGTCATCGGATAGTCCGATGTTGCATAAAGCAGTCAACTTTATGACATCATGTTCCAAAGGTTGTTTCTGGGCTTGGAGCCTATTTAATCTGGAGAGAGATATTTTACCATGTGCCTGCAGTCTGAGAAGCTAGAGGAAACTTGTGAGAAGCCAAGGGACACCACCAAGAGAGCACATTGTAAGATTGGAGATCTTTGGTGCTAGTAGGAGAGTAATAGGGAGCATTCATACACTTCTAGAGCTTGTAGGGTTTGAGAGGAGTGATCTTTGCCTATTACTCTTGGAGTGGGCAGCTTAGACCGGCTAGGTGTCGGTGATCGAGTTTTCGAGGAGATTGTGGAAGACATTGCTAAATTCGTATGCTGTTTCAGGTCCCTTGCTCAAAAGGGACACCAAGAGAGAGCACTCGAGCCTTGTAGGCTTGCTCTAGCGCTTGGGTATTGTGTGCGACAGTCGGACCGTTGGTGACTTCACTCTGGTAGTGAAGCGTACCTTTGTGAGCATCGTTTGAGAAATGACGGGAGGAACCAAGACTCTGACAGGAGTGGCTCAACGAAGATTAAGAGAAGGCGCCTACCTTCTAAGAGCTTGAAAAAAATCACAAAGCACTCTCTATCTCACTCTTTTTACTTACCGCATTTACTTACCATTGAGTAGTATGATAGGTTGTTCTTTGATTCCTCTTGGTGGCTATCGTGTTAATGCTTGCTTGTTGTTATTATCTTATTCCACTAGCATTGTTAGGGTCTTGGCCTATTAGACTTGCATAGGTTTGCTTCCGCTAGGATCGAGTCTTATAGTTTAAGTTCGTAGCAAAATTATTGCTATAAGTCCACCGATTCAAGCCCCTTTTCGGTGTCCTTGATCTTTACAAGTGGTATCAGAGCCAAGTGCTCATTTTCGGGCTTTATCGCCACGAGTAAGGATGTCGAATGGGATGGAGACTCCACCGGTATTCGATGGAGATGATTACTCGTATTAAAAGGCACACATGAAAGCCTACCTAGAGTCAATCGACGAAAAGTGTGGCATGTGACTAAGAATGCTACGAATGAGAATAAGAGATTTGATCCCATTTTCATTAAATTCAATGCTAAGGCCAAGAATACTATGTTTGGATGCATATCCAAAAATTTGTTCTCTAGGATCAATGCATCATCAACCACGCATGAAATTTAGATGCAATTGCAAAACATTCATTAAGGCTCCTCTAAGGCCAAGGAAGAGCGTTATTATGTTCTCAAGAAAAAATATGATTCTGTCACCATGCTACCACATGAAAAAGCTAATGATATTTATTCTTGATTGCATGTAGTGGTGGAGGAAATCAACGCCATGGGCCTCAAGAACAAAATTGATGATATTAAGATCATGAGAAAGCTCTTCAGGATGTTGCCGCCATGCTATAACTCCATTGTCACATGTCTCTTCCAAGCCAACTTAGCTACTCTCTCTGTTGCTGTTATGCTCGGCAAGCTCATGGCATATAAGGTGTATATGTTGAGCACCTTTGCCGACACTCAATTGCCCAAGAATTTTGCCCTTCAAATTGAATAATCTCCCAATGGCACGAACAAGAAGAAGAAGGTGGAGAAAGATGAGGATGAGGATAGTGACAATGAGGACCTTGCGCTCTTGATGAAGAAGCTATTTCGCAAGGGAAGGCCCTCATCTTCCAAGAGGTACTCTGGGTGCTTCAATTGTTGCAGGAAAGGTCATTTTGCTAAGGAGTGTCCCAAGCACAAGAAGGAGAGCAAGAAGGAAGCATCTAGTGAGAGAGAAGACAAAGAACACAAGCTAAAGAGAAGTTCAAGAAGAAGTTCTTTGTCAAGAGGGAGAGCAAGAGCAAGGAGAAGAAGAAGTCCCCGCACAAAGCATACATTGTTAGTGAGTGGCTCACCGATGATGATGATTCAGACTCTTCATCTTCTAGTGAAGAAGAGCTCGTGGGTATCTCAATGAGAAGCTCCACCAATGAGCTACCACCACCTCCACTTTCTTTGATGGCCCGAAGTTGTGAGGGCTATATGGATGAGGATGATCTTGAAGAAGAGGAGGACTATGATGATGAAGATGATGGACTGAGCTACAATGATCTAGTCCTCTTCTTTTAGAACGCCAATTAGACCATCATCAAGAAGACCAAGAAGATCGAGGTGGTGACAAAGGAGCATGAAGTAGCGGTATTTTGAGTTCGAGAGCTTGAGGGGGAGCTCAATGCACTCAAGCACTCTTATGGTGTTTTGGATGAGTCTTATGAGGCTCTCAAAGAGAAGCACGTAGAGGTAAGTGAGAAGCATGAGGCATTGGTGTGCTCTCATAAAGCTCTTAATCTTGACTCTCTATTTAACTCTCCTAAGCATTTAAATGAAGCTTCTACTTCTTGTGATCTAATCCTCTCTAAGGAGAGTATTACTCTTGAGCTATCTATTTTGAAGGAATACACCAAGCTCAAGGAGGAGAGAGGCCGTGATGGATGCATTCGAGCGGCTCACTAGAGGAAGGCAAATTCAAAAGAAAATCCTAAGCAAGAACCTCATCAACAACCACGATCACAAAGGCTTAGGATCATATCCTTTCTCTATCAACATCATTGGCAACTAAGATGAGATCTCCGAATGGATAGTCCCGCTCATGGCGGATGACTACTATTGTGAGAAGTGTTGCTTTGATGGTCACTGCTCTAAAGATTGTCCGAAGGTGAGTGTGTCTAAGATTATGCCTAACGCTAACCTTTTCCACGCGGATGTGCACTACAAGCTTTTCAGGGACAAAGATGAAAAAGTGAAGACCGTGAGGGGGCCTAGGTGGTGGACCGTGAAGCGAATTGAAGATTTTTTAAGTCCACTGCATGTTGATTGAGCTACAACGGCAATCTACTCTTCGAAGAGGTTATCCTTGTACATAGGAGAGTAAGTTTCTTTTCTTGTCTTGCATGGTAGTTAAGACTCCTCCGTGGACTAGATGTTTGCACTATCATGCATCATATGTAAAAAGATAAAAGAAAAGAACAAAAAATAGATCGGTGCCTAACCACCTTAAGATATCCATATGCATGGGGGTAGAGTTTGAGAAGGTGGTTTGCCTATCTAAAGGCAAAGCGGCAGGCATTAGATGGGTCAAACTTGGCACCGAATAGGTTTTTTTATGCAATGTCTTTAATTTGCTTGCATCTACATTGCATGCTTTAAATTCTCTTGCATTAGCTAGGTTGTTTGCATGCATTGCATATAGAAACCACGGAGGAGGCGTGTTACTCTATGGAGAAAGGGGCTACATTGTCTATATGGATTCACATACTCCACAAAGAGTAACCAAAGCAATTGTTGAGCTTCATGCCCATTGAACCCTGTGCTTAATGGTCTCTAACATCCATTTACGTGGATCGTGAACAAGGGTTCATACATTTCCTTTTTGGAGCCTCCTTCTCGCATTAGTTTTTATCACTCAATCTTAATTACGATTTGCAAAAATGCTAAACTATTCAGGAGTTATCTATTAGAGTGTTTGAGAATTCCCTTTTTAGACAAGTGTTGTGTTTATTTGGTTCTTTGGTGAGAACACTTGAAGTCTAGAAAGAATTCTTTGGTTCTACAATTCTTTGAGGTCACTAGACAGTCCGATGCCTTCACCGAATAGTCCGGTGATTGTAATCTTTGAACTGAGTGATCTACAGATTCAAACAGTCACCAAACATTTCGTCGGATTCACCAGATTGTCTGGTGATTGGAAGATGAAGTGGATGCTTCTCTGGAATCGGTTCTCGACAGACACCGAACAATCCAGTGTTTTGAAGTCACCAGAAAAATTATAGGGACCGGATAGTCCCGAGATCTCTTCTATCAGCGAAATCTCGGCCATCCATTTTCTTTGAAATCAAATCCGGACATTAATTTGTTTTCATCTAATGTGCATGTGTTCCTTCTTGATTCATACCAAAACTCGTGCGTTTCAGTCGACCGCCGACCGATCGCCGCCGATAGTCGCCCGCACTGCTATCTGTCGCCCGCGACGTCGTCCGTCGCAGCCGTGCACTCTGCCTCCGGCCACCCGCCATCACGACTCCCTGCTCCGGCCCTCGCATCGCCCTGCCTCGTCTCGCGTGTGCTTGCCCTAGTTCGCCTAAGCGTCGTCACCCCTGCATGTCGCCGCGGTGCCCCGTGCCACCGCTCGCCGCCAAGTCTTGCACCGCCCCCTCACCAGTCCAGTGAGCGCCGCCCTTTTCTCGAGGTTGTCTCACCGTGTGCTTTCCCTGTCGTCACCTCGCGCTCCACCAAAACCATCGAGGGTTTTAATCTTAGTTTTGATGGTTGATCTTTTGGCAATCTCTTCGGCAATTTTTGGCTACTTTCCGCGGGGTATTGAGTTCTATCACTTCCATTTCATCGAAAATGCCCTGCAGGCCTTGTTTGTTAATTAATTGTGCAAATTGGTATTATAGCTTAAAGGTCTCACCTTTTATTGCCAATTGAAGTGATTAATTGACAAATTCTTGTACTTAGTGCCATATTGAGGTTATCTTTTACATATTTTAGTATAGCACTGAGTCTCCTGTCACTAGTGTCACAATTTGGATGTATTGCTATTATATGAATTGTGGCATTAGTCTATCGATATCACCGTTGTGCTTATTTGCTCTATTTAATCGGTGATATATCTTTGATTCCACCGCTAGGACTTCATTTTGACTCGCTCACCTTTTGTGCTTACAACCTATATTTTATTCTTATGTGGTGCAGTGACAGTTGGACAGTGGATCAGGTCAGAGGACAGAGGCAGTTTTCAGTAGTTTCTATGGCAGCCTAGAATCTCTTGGACGTGTGAAGAGCCAAGCTCTTAATCCTATCTTGTTGAGTCAGCTGGTCAGTGGTTCTAGCAGTTGATCTTTCAGAGACAGTTGACAAAATAGGCAGGTAGAGATCATCCTCAGAGGAGAAGGGGAAGGGCAAGGCAGTTGAGCAGGAGAAGAAGAAGAAGAAGAAGAAGAAGAAGAAGAAGAAGAAGAAGAAGCGAAGGACAGTGACCCAGAGTGGGACCATGCACTAGCAGCGATAGATGTGGACCCACCGCCACATAGGAGGTTAGGAGCTTTGAGGATTGGAGGATCAGAGTCCCAGGGGCTGTTGAGGAGGTCGACCCGTCGAAGAGTGGTGACCAGTCCTCTTGTAGCAGAGGTGCAGCCACAGAGAACTTCTGCTAGTAGGCAGTTGAGAACCACAGAGGTAGAGGCAGCCCAGAGGAGTTCACAGCGGAGGTCACAGAGGTGCCCTCATCAGAGATCTGGGGTCTGCGAGGTGTGCATTGCCACAGCCGAGAGAGCTCGTCGGGCCATGGACAGGAATGCAGTGGTTGAGGTTGACTTGCTGAAGTTGAAGGGCCCGACCATCAAGGCCAAGAGGAGAGTGGACTACACAGCTTGGGTCCCCGCTAGCAGATATGTAGATGCTGGACAGTTTGGGACAGTTCTCCAACGGAGGATCTTTGAGGCCTACAGGAGGCAGCTATTCACTAAGGGCAAGAGCTCAGCGTTTACTGTACATCACCACTGTTCTTTAGAGGTACTGAGCAGAGGAGCTGGGGTTGACATGGAGGAGCATATCTCTTATCTTTTAGGCTTGTCAGATTTAGTCACCCAGCCCTTGAGGTATAGCGAGGGTATTGTACTTGAGTTCTATGCCTCACTGTGGATCTCCCCAAATCGCTCATACTTCTGGTTTATGTACTGAGGGGAGCTACACAGATTCGAGAGGGTGACGTCTTGACAGCACTTGAGTTTGTATCTTCAGAGACTCGGATCCATGCACTAGCCCATCCAGATTTCTCTCCGCTGTTCAAACCATTTGGAGGGATGGAGCACTACTTGAGGCACCCTCTACGCTTGACATACGAGACACGTGTATTAAGAGGGATGCTAAGGAAGTCTATTGTGCCATGGGCTGGCTACAGAGAGCGGGTGATCATTTTACACCAGTGGCTGTTATGTTTTTTGCTGAGGCACGAGCACTTTGATTTGACAGATCTGTTGTTAGCTCAGATTGAGGATGTGATCTATGAGGGGATTGGAGCACGCAGTTACCTATAGCCTCGTACATTTGTGTGATGCTGAGGAGAGCTGGGGTTATGACTGAGGAGTACGCAGCATTACCAGAGACTACCACCGCCTTTAGTCCAACAGAGCCATCCGACTCCAGGGTTTTTCGAGTGTCTGCTTTTTAGGGCACCCCTGGAGGAGAGGAGACCACAGCCCCGAAGGAGGTTGAGACTGAGGCTCCGAAGGGAGCACAGCCGAGAGCTGGGAGCATTGAGGCTCCAGGTCAAACCGAGACTCTGACCTCTCATACCACGCTTGACCTGCACTTGTTGCCAGGTTGGACGCTATTCAGGCAGAGCAGGCATAGCAGAGGAGGTACCAAGAGGAGCAGGATGAGCAGATAAACCGAGAGAGGGCCGAGTTTGAGAAGAGGATCTGACTCGAGCGCCTTCAAATTGAGGAGCGGCTTCAGATGGAGAGAGAGCTCATAGAGGAGAGGAGACGGCAGGACATGGAGTTCTATAAGAGGTCGCAGCGCTCTCAGTTGGAGATGGTAGCGGCCATATCTTGTAAGTCTATCGGCTTCGAAGCTATCATGTCTTATCTCCAGGGGTTTGGTACGCCACCTCTTCCTATGTTTTCGACGACCATGCTACTGGGACCCCTGCCTTCATAGCTCCAGCCCATAGTACCTCAGCCTCAGTATTTTACAGTGCCAGCATTCACATCTGAGTTACAGAGCCAGAGCCAGCAGCAGACCACATTCTCTACACTGCTCTCAACCTCGCTTTCTCCATTTATACCTTTTGGGGCAGCCAGCACAGCCACAACTAGTGGAGGAGTTATTGTACCTGTCACTTCATCTTAGTTCTCCCCCAATTTCTTCGTACTCCATATCGGTTCTATTTGCTTCAGCTGAGCCCCGAGTGTCAGTACCGACATTGAAGTCCGAGACAGCAGTCAGTAGTTTTCCGCTTGCTCTGAGAGTTCTTTCTTTCGAGGGTACCACTGCTAAGTCAGTTTTGACAGAGCCAACGCTCGAGGCTTTAGAGACAAAGCCTGCAGCCACCACAGCCGAGCAGCCTAGTGTTTTAGATGCAGCTATCCTGGTCGAGGCCAAATACGCAGCAGAGAAGGCAGCTTAGGCCCTTGCCAGTGCATTTGATGATGTTGAGCAGCCAGGAGAGGATCAGTCAGCAGCAGCAGCTCAGCCAGCAGAGGAGCAGCCTTCGATAGTCACTACACCCAGCTCTTTAGCCGCGCAGGATTTGATCTTCTATAAGAGTTTGGGTGAGAGACATGAGTGTATCGCTTTGAGGGCTAGCTATCTAGGGGAGGCCGTGGATTGGTAGCTACGGTTTTAGACTCATGTTTGGTGGATTTCTTGGATCTTTTCGTGACATTTTGATGAACTCATTTTTTATTCGACTCTTTTAGCTCATTGAAAGGCGCTTGGTTTTGGTCTAATCCCGTGGATTCATTTGTATGGCTCTTGTCTTGTGATTGTTTTGCAGGTTCATTCGTGCATGTGCGCTCCCGATCTATACTCTGTCGTGCACGTACCTTTGTCTATCCTACGTTCTCCCTCTCTATTTGCTTCTTCGGTGGCATTTTTTTGATGATTAGATTACAGAGGGTGTAAGCCATAAAAAAACCTTGAAGTGATCTCTTGGCCTCTACACAAAAGAAAGTGCACAAGTGCACAGCTGGCACGAGCGTAATGGAGATTCTTGAGTCCACCTGGAAATAGGGGATGAAATCACTTCTCGTGGGGATTGTGTACAATCCCTGCAGAGTTAAAATTGTAATGACAGTCGTGCTCACGGTCATGAGCATTGCATGAACCTTGCCTTTATAAATGCTGCTCAGTTGAAAAAAAAAAGAATAAGAGGACATCGAAGACACAGAAGCAAAAGTCTAGGCATGTTGTCTCTCTGATCAACTGCCTGTGAAAGCTGCGCTGCGCTTGGTTTTCTTTTCCGCTACATTTGGTAATCGTTTATTTTCTCTTTTACCATGGCATTGTTCTGTTTTACCATTAATGAAGTCACTTTATATGTGAAACTTGATTTTTAGGCACACATAAATGATCACTTGGTTTGATCCTTAAAACCGGGTGGGACACTATTTTAATGATGGACCTCTGTATTAGATATCTGATAAAGGCTAAAAAGAGTTTCGGATTGGAAATTGGGTGCGAATTTTGTAGATGATTTTATAGTGGATGCTTATGGATGGATGATTTGGATGCTAAGGATTTGTTAGTCGTTGAAACATGGGATGAGTGGGTGGGAAAAAAATTTATACAGTATAACAGATATGAACACAGATAACACCTTGAACGATACAAACGATGATCGATGAAGGAAAAACAATTGGATGCAAAAAGATTTCAAAATCTAGCAACTAAAACACAAACTAAGGACACAAATTCAACACTACAGACTCTGAAATAAAATTATGCAAAGGCTAAATACAGCTTGGACAAGGGAATACCTAATGATCTACTTTTTTTGTGCGTTGTGGCTTTTCACTGGATGACAGGATAAATGCAAATTTGACAAGGATAGATGTGAACCTAACGGTATACATGAAGCTCTGATTACCACTTGATGTGTATGTGGTTTCTGATCTTCCACCAAGTTGTGGTAACTCTTGATTTGGTGGAGATGCAACACACAATCGATCTGGCCTCAAATCAACACGATTCGAACCTTGCAATCACAGTAGCACTTCTCCTCTGGTTATCAACCGTGCACACACAATTGACCTCGCCAAAAAGGCTAATCTCAGACTGCGAATTGAAGAACACAAGCAAGAACAGGAAAGAACGCAACTCAATTGCGAAATCTGAATTAAACTCACGAAGTTGGAATCCAACAAACAGTCAAACGATGAAACTGTTTTGTAACAGATGAAAACTAAGCAAAAATCTAAGTCTAATGATGATGGCTACTGTTTATATAGAGATTATGACGTCCTTAGAGAGAAACCCTAATACTAATGGGCCTAAGAAAGATACACGTCCCAAGAGCCAAAAGATGGTGTCACAGCAACCTGACAGATTCTGGATGTCATATTATTTTAGTGATTGCTAAAGATTTAGGAAGTATTTATGCACAAGATTAGATCCGATGGAAAGCTTATCTTCTGATCTTTTCATCCATATCTAGAACGTCCAAAACGTAGCTCGTATGCGACTGGTGCACCCGTTTTAGTACAGGCTGCTCCTGGAATCTGACTCAGACTCGAACCCTGGTTGGATTGGATCTCCTCTGGGGTTGAACATGCCTTGCTGATCTTGAGCATCTTCAAATCCTTCTTTATGCATCTCTTGACCCTCTCCATTGTTTTTAATCATGATAAAGTCATTAGGTAGCAATCTATTCACAAAGGAAGGAAGACATGTGGTTAGGAACGAGCTCACCTCTAATCTCAACTGTCGTGCGTGTGTTTTATCAATACTAATTTAAGTAGTCTTGTGTGTATCTAAAGGAGTGATATCCTCATTAGACCCCGACCGCGGGCATCGAGGGATCAGAGGAGCCCATCTTGACCCCCGCCACCAAGGTGCTGATCGATGCGACCCCGACCACCACCGCCGAGGGTGCGAGGGACCCGACTATGGATGCAACCGAGGAGCAAAGGGAGCCGATACCAACAACCACCGCCGAGGAGCAAAGAGAGCCGACCCCGACCAACACCGCCGAGGGTCCAAGGGAGCCGACTCCGACCGCCGACGAAGAAGGTCCTCAGGAAGAGGGCAAGAAGATGATGGTGGCGGTCACCACACCGATGGCTTGGGCGACCGTTGCTGTAATGCCCCACGCCAATCGAATCGGGGTTTTAAAATTGAAACTAAAATTCTATAATAAAAATCAATAGGAATTCAAATTTGAATTGAAATTTAAAAATTTCAAAAAGGGCATTTGAAGGAAAGATGTAAAAGTAATTTTAAATTTAAAGTGATCAGGATGATTAGCATGTATTAATAAGAATGTAACATTTTAAATCCAAAGATTTAAAGTCCCAATTTAATCTAGTCACTTTTAGCAACACCAGTTTTCCAATTTTTATAGAATAAAATCTTTTTCGAATATAGAGATGAGACCAAAAGGAAAGTTATTCCACATGAAAAGTTCTTCAATCCTACAAATTTTCAAATTCATCCGAGCTAGGAAAGTTGAGTTTTTGCATGAAAAACAGTGGGCTGTAGTAGAAATCAGGAAAATCAGAAAAATAGAAAATCTCATGGGCCCCACCTGTCAGCCCCAGCCCTTCTCCTCCTACCTCCAGCCACCAGCGACGCCAGCTCGCAGTGCCTCAACGCATGCACGGGATCCACGTCGCCCACCGCTCTCTCTTTATATCTCCCTTGGTGTCCCTCTCTCTCTCGTGCTCTCATTTTCTCGCTTGAGCGCGGATGAGCAGCAGCCTGCCCGTGGAGCCCTGTCATTGAGCACCCTCCGCCCTCCTACCTACGCCGGCAAGAGCGCACCCCTGTCATTGTGCTTCCACTGCCCTTCTCTCCATTCCTGCCTGATTCGATTCGGTCTCAGCCCCACCACCTTGTGCTGGACCTCTGGTCGAGTTTTCAGAGAAGGATTTGAGGCCTTGTGCACGAATTTTTGGAAGGATCCGCCGCCGGTCTTTAGAGCCGAGGTACCTCACCGTTGATGAGCTAGCTACGGCCATTTCTGGCACCATCTTCACCTACGCCACTCTTCTCCTTGCGCTATGAAGCTCTAGGAAGAAGTCGTTTTGAATTTCATTGACCGAAGCAGCACCTAGCCGCCCCCGCACTCGCCATTTTGTCGCTCCCCGCCGTCGACCATTTTCCGGTGAGGCCCTCGCCCTGGCACCTTCAGGTTCCCCGAGCTGCAGTGTCGCTATGGTGCCAGGCTGGATCCGGTACGCCTGACCTTGAGAGATGTAATCCACTTCAAAGAGATGTCGCAGTGATGAAAAGATGCATGAGGTTCAGACCATTGCTACATCATCTCTTTTCATGAGTAATTATATTCTTTTATCTCTTTCTTTATATGATGATTTAGATTCTATTAAATATATTGCTTAGGAAAGAGTGATGAATAATCTATTTGGACAATGCCATATGTGTGAAAGGAGAAAGCTTTTGAATGTTGCTAGTGCATTAGTTGATATTGCTTTAAATTGGTGGCAATGTTTATATATAACTAAAAAATATCCTCGAACATGAAGTGATGCTAAAATTTTAATGAGAGAAAATTTTGTTGATATATCTTTTGAACTTATGTCTAGTTGTGATGTACACTCTTGAGGGAGGAGTTTTCTAGTGTACCTTCTATCGCACCTAATATTTTGCAGTAAACTGAGATCAAACAAGAAGATGAAAATGACACAAACGCGATAAAAGAAGAGATACATAATGTTCTATGCATAGCC
>BCLG01001870.1:37261-78239 GCA_001602295.1 Zoysia matrella
GCTTACCGCTCAAACCGACCGGCGTGCGGAGCGGCCGGCACTCGCGCGGCTAGCTGTGGTTACCGCTCGGCGAGCCGCTGCTCCCTCCTGGTTTCCGGCGTCGACGCGGCGGACGGCGCAGTGGGGTGGCGGATACGCGGGCGCAACAGACGGACGAGGAAAGGGGAACGAGAAGAGTGGCTGTGGACATGTGAGTGAAGCTTATATATTATCCATTCAATTTTTTTCTTGAATTTTTTCGGCACTAAAATCAGAATATTTTTAAAAACTAATTCAACCATGAAGTTGCATTTTTCTTTTTTTTTACATATTTTTTATTTTAAAATCCACCAAATTTTCAAAATTCAAAAAAATTTAAATTCAAAAACCGCTGAACCGCCCAAACCAGACCGGTGCAGTTTGGGCTGTTTTCGCGAAAACCTCGCGGTAAACCGCGGTTTTGCGAATCCTGCCCTGAAATTCCCAAATCGCACGCCATCAACCCCTGCATAACGGAACTCTACGCCGTCTCAAGGGCATGGGAAGGTGCACCGCGTCGGCCTGTGGTGGTGGCAAAGGAGAAGGGCATGAAAAGACAAGACGCCGAGCTAGAGGCGGAAGAGGTGGCGCACGAGGTTCGTGCCTTCGACAAAGAGAGCTCGTCTGAAACGGCTAAGAAGGGGAGGGTGCCGCAGGAGATGATCGACTTGACCCTCTCCTGGGACGTGTCCGACTACGTCTTCGCGACCCCGGACAACATGGACGAGATGCCCATCTCAGAGGAGTCCAAGGCGAGGTACCACGAGGGCAGGAAGGAGGCTGTCGCCCTCATGCGGAAACGCCGCGGCATCAAGAGGCAGATGCAGGAGTGGGTCAGAGCCGAGCTGGCGAAGAACGGCGGCGTCATTGTGGTCGAAACCACTGCAGAGATGCTGGCAGAGCACGATCTGGAGGAGTTCATCGCTGGCCAAACTGCTTAAACGCAGTGCTGTTGCAACGTTGCAGTAGGCAGAGTACATTAGACCGTTTCAGAACAAAGAGGTTAATAGCCTGCATGGATTGTGTGGTTTGATTGGGCTGTGACGTGTTCCATTATGAATGCTGTGTCATACGATGATGAACACAAATTATTTTGGATCTGCGTCTTTTGAGATAATTTCTTCAGTGTTTCTTTATTTTCTTTATTATTGTGTAGTGGTTGACTGTAATATGTTCACTACTTGCTCCCAGAACCTTCATTGTTTTTCCTGCTATATCTAGGATTTTTCATTCTCTGCATTCTTCTTGAAGCTGCAGTTACTTCTCCAAACATGCTTAGTGACCAATCTATTTTCAGCTTTAGATTCAGACAGTGATGCTTTATCTATATAGTACAGATTTGCATCTGCATGGTCAGTGCTGACATTTGTAGTTTACAATGATTAATAATTGGGCAGTGTATGATACACCGTTTCAGAACAAGAGGTTTACATCCTTCATGGATTTTGTGGATTGATTGGGCTGCGGTGTGTTTGGTGACTCGGTCATATGTTGATGAACACAAATTATTTTGGATATGTATCTTTTGGGATAATTTCTTCAATGTTTCTTCATTTTCTAGTTTATGTTACATATAATTAGCGGTATAATTTTAGTCAATCACTAACTTTATTTGGCGCTAGGGTACAGGAATTGTGATGTTCAGTTTGGACACTGTGCTCTTTACACTATTGGGGTTATGGCTAGTTCCACCTTTAATTCAAACACGATTTTACCTAAGTTGCTATGATTTTGAATCATCTAAGCAACGTTAAAGGGCTTTTGATATTTAAGATTAATAAAAATGATGATTTTTCTATGACAGATTAGGCATGCAAAGTGAGGCAATTTTCGTGTTTTTAGAAAAACAAACAGGCCTTGTAACACAACCAAAGGTACATACCTGTTAAATGTTTTAATGTTCTGCAACGAGTGAATTATCTTGCTAACTTGTCTTAACCGTGCACATCTGTTGTATAGTACTGTATGGTATTAAGATTGTAACTAAAGTACGTTATAGTACTTTTTATGAACTGAAAGAGCTATGAAAATATTTTTGCGCATATAAGCACGTTGTGAAATAAATAGATAAAGTGATAATTGAATCAGTTTCATATTGTCCATGACGCACGTGAGTGGTTAGCCTGGGATTCAGTTAATCGTGCTACTACTGCCATCCCCTAGGACTGCAATAGTCCACGCTGCTCAAGCAACATACACAAGCTTTCGACGTGCTATCGATCCACAGATGAATGCAGCAAGCCTTATTTGATTGCCTATCTAAAGCCACTGATTGCTGATGTGATTAATGGGAGAAAATATAAATTAAGGAAAATCTTAGCCTTGTCGATGACGGTGTGCTGCAAAAGGAGAAGCACTTGCCGTTGGAGCCGCGGTAACCGAACCCCACCAGTTTGATTGAAAACTGGGACAACAGGGAAAAACAATTCGCTACAGTAAATTATGAAAATTGGATAAGTATGAAAATGAAATCTGGTTTGATCTTTTTGGATTTTTCATTTTTTTGAAATTTTTAAATTTTTTAATCGAAAATTAATCGTCCGATGAAATCGGTCTGATTTCACTTAAAAACTGTGAAAATCAAGCCGATTTTAACGGTTTTGTTAACCTTACCATGTAGTCCTTGATCTTCATTTGTCACCGGATTAACTTGGGCGTTGAGTTTGAGTGCACGCCGGGTTGAAGAACCAGCGCGCTACTGTTACCCCGCGTGCTGCCGACACATGCACACGCTCAGCCACCGGCTGAATCAAAGTCTAACAACCTCGTCGATCAGCTAGACGTGGACCGAGTTTGGCCAGCGGTCTCCAACAAACCGAGGGAGCAAACTCACTGCACCGGCCGATTCCTTGTCACTTGTCAGCTCGGGGCGCGCGGCCAGCCATGGATTTCGACCTCGCTTTCTTCCTCCTGATTCTCCGGTGCAGCATCCGGCCCAGAAGACATGGCGACACTGGTAGTTATGCAACCCCTCCAAACCCCAACTGTTCCCACCATACCACCCTTGGACTCTTTCGAGTTCAAGCAAATCACCGCCGTTCCGTTCCCTATTTAAACGGCAACTCGCCATCTTTCACAAATCACAAAGCCCACTCCTCCTGATCGACTCTCTACCCAACCTTCGCGACGTCAAGCATGGTGAGTGCGCGTGCTAGCTTCATCGGCTTAACTGCTGCGAGCCAGTGTTCTTCGCTTGCGTGTTATAGTAATTAAGAAGCATCGTTGTAACCGGTAACAACATGCAGGTTCCCGAGATCAGGGAGAACGGCGTTGCGACGGCGGCGGCCGGCGTTGCCAAGCCGCGGCAGCGGACGATCAGCGTGGAGCGCGGGGAGCCGGCGCTGGTGGCGCCGGCGGAGCCGACACCTGCGGGGGAGCGGTACTACCTCTCCAACCTGGACCAGAACATCGCGGTGATCGTGAAGACGGTGTACTGCTATAACAAGCCGTCGGGCGACGACGACAAGCGTCCCGGCGACGCGGCGGCCGCGGTGCTCCGCGACGCGCTGGCGCGGGTGCTGGTGCGCTACCACCCGCTGGCTGGCCGGCTGGGCGTCAGCCCGGAGATGAAGCTGACGGTGGAGCTCACCGGCGAGGGCGTCGTGTTCGTGGAGGCGGACGCGGCCTGCGACCTCGCCGACGTCGCTGACCTCGCCACGCCCGACCCCGCCGCGCTCGGCCAGCTCGTGTACTCAGTCCCCGGCGCCAAGCACATCCTCGAGATGCCGCCCATGACCGCGCAGGTATCCATCCACTCGCTGCCCGATCGCCGGTATTGACGAATAACTACGATGATTTCCGGTGGGTGCCACGAGGGGGGAGTTAATGGATGGTGCCGCGCACCCCCGTTTCGGTGAACGGAGGGAGATGAAAAGCTCGTCGTGCACGAATCCCTGCGCCCGTGTCACTTTTACTGCCAACACGTGAGTTCTTGGTCGTGGGAACAAAGGGAGTTGGGCAGGGGGATGGGGGTTGGAGTCAATGGGGGCTTTTCAGACTTTCAGTTAACTGTTCATGGGAATTTGCGTGGCCAAAGTTTCGAAAGGAAAGTTACTGTTCTTTTAGTTCAAAACTTTGGCACCACTGTTTGAATGGTTAGTAAAAAATAGAGTAGTACTCTTTCTAATTGTTTTATGGATACGACGATGGTTAGTTCGAACTTAAACTGATCAAGACCATGTATACAAAATTGCGTTGAGGGGAGTACGTAGCTCGTAAACAATTGATTGCTGTGAAATTTTCTTAAAATAAAGCTGTTTATAGGATTGAAGAATCTTAGATAGCATAGCTTTTACTAAGCTGTCCCGGTTTTTCCTTGCTGGACTCTGATAATTGAACAGCTTTTTTGGACTCGCAAATATGTTTTAGGTATGGAATTGGATGGCCAACCTGCACCTAAAAACAACCAACCCATTTCATTATCCATTTTTTTTTGGTTTACTTTCCTATCTGATGAGATATGCCGATGTCAAACTCACACCAGGTCCAGGTAGGACACGACAACCGTTATCTTCCAACATTTGGGCTCCACATTGACAAATACTACCTCTATTTTTAAATTGAAGTCGCTGTTAGATTTTTAATTTAAATTTTGACCATTTATTTTATTTAAAAAAATTGTTTAAATATGTAAAATTTAAAATTGTGATTCAGATCTAACGATAAATTAAACTATAACAAAATATACGGTATCTTAAAAAATTTTTTGAATAAAATAAATAATCAAAATTGATATTAGAATTCAACAACGGCATTAATTTAAAAACAGAGGGAGTAGATTCACTTTCCAACAGCTTATCAACAAGTTGGTTAAGCATGATCAGTCAAGTGCACAAATTAGTCAAAAGTCATAACTCATTTGTTCGAAGTGTTACCAACTCGTTTAAGTGGTGTTCCAAAATTTCAGCAATGATGATATTACAAGCTAATTAGTTTTACCATGGTTGATTCGTCCCCAGGTGACCCGTTTCAAGTGCGGCGGCTTCGCGCTGGGCCTGGCCATGAACCACTGCATGTTCGACGGCATCGGCGCGATGGAGTTCGTCAACTCGTGGGCGGAGACGGCCCGCGGCGTCGCCGAGCTCACCGTGCCGCCGTTCCTGGACCGCACGGTCCTCAAGGCGCGCGACCCGCCGGTGATCTCGTTCGAGCACCACGAGTTCGCGGAGATCCCGGACATCTCCGACACGGCGGCGCTCTACGACGGGCAGGAGCTGCTGTACCGCTCCTTCTGCTTCGACCAGGACCGGCTGGAGCGCGTGCGCGGCCTGGCGCTGGCCGACGGCGCGCTCGACCGGTGCACCACGTTCGAGGCGCTGTCCGGCCTGGTCTGGCGCGCGCGGACCCGCGCGCTGGGTCTCGCCCCGGACCAGCGCACCAAGCTGCTGTTCGCGGTCGACGGGCGGCGCCGGTTCGACCCGCCGCTGCCGAAGGGGTACTTTGGCAACGGCATCGTGCTGACCAACGCGCTGGCGACCGCCGGCGAGCTGCTATCCGCGCCCGTGTCGCGCGCGGCGGGGCTAGTGCAGGCGGCCGTGCGGATGGTGACGGACGAGTACATGCGGTCCGCGGTCGACTACTTCGAGGCGACGCGCGCGCGGCCGTCGCTGGCGTCCACGCTGCTCATCACCACGTGGTCGCGGCTCGCCTTCCACGGCGCCGACTTCGGGTGGGGCGAGCCCGTCATGTCCGGCCCCGTCACGCTCCCGGAGAAGGAGGTTATCCTCTTTCTCGCGCACGGCAAGGAGAGGAAGAGCATCAACGTGCTCCTTGGGCTGCCGGCCACCGCCATGGACGCGTTCCAAGAGCTCATGGACGAGATATGATCCACTGATGATGAACCGAGGAGCTCGTTGGGTGCGAGGCAGCAAGCACCGGCTGGAGAACGCTAGAGAGGAACGGCCGCTTTGCATACACTGAGATATATAATGTGTTCTTTTATGCGTAATTTGCATGGTTATAGTATTCTTATGTTGACTACGGTGTGTGTCAATTATTCACTCTATACGTTGGATTTTTAATGGATCGGAGACTTTGTTATTAGTTGCAATGATAAATGATAAAATATCCGTTGCTTTGTTATTTGGGTTTGACTGAGTTACTACCTCCAGATTTCTTTTGCTCACGTTGGGAGTGCTAGGTTCACTTAATTGTGTTTCTGCTTTTTTCTATTTTTTTACTTTTGTATACTGACAGCTAGCAGTATCTGTTTAAAAAAATAGTATGTGATGAAAAGATTCTACTCCTATTCTAAACTACTCTCTTGTTTGAAACTGTTAACATATTTTTTTTAAAAAGGAAAAAGTCCAGTTTACTCCCCCAAACTCCACCAAACAATTCACTTTGTCCGTTTGACCCTCTAAACAAAATTTTGACTAACTTTACTCTATCAAACTATTCAAATTGATGCAATCTACCCCCTTATGTATTTTGTCTTTTTTGTTTCTTTTTGTAGAATTTGAATTTGAATCTCAGATTTTACACAAAGGTAAATGATAATAGCCTCAAAATTAATAAAATATGTTATAATGTTTTATGATACTATTATATGCATTTTTGTATGCAGGTTGTTAAAATACTATTATATGCTATTAAAATATGAATACTATTTTAAAAAAAATGTAAACTAAATTTTTAAACATAGAAAATGCCATCTTATGCAACCATGCAAAATTTGAACTTTAAGTTCAAATTGTATAAAGAGAAATGAAAAAGATAAACTGCATGGTTGGATAGAGAAAACGATTAAGCATAGTGGTATTGATTTTTAGTTAATTCATGCCTATCAACTATCCCAGCATACACTACGTTGAAGTATTACTTAACCCCGAAAGGGAGAAAAGAATGGGACAAAGTCAGAGCAGGATTTTTCTGGAAATTAGGAAATGGAATAATAAAAAAGATAGTACCTGGTTGAATGGTCTGTTGCTTGTGTGCCAAAGAGGCAAGTAGCGCCTGGGGATAAAAAATCTAGAATTTTTTTTCATATTTATTAGGAACATGGCTCTTTAAAACTAGAAGCAGGTAGGCAGGATGGTGTAAGCCACAAAATATATCTTTCAAATACAAATGAAGAATTATAGATTCCGCATTGCTTGCGTCAGACATTCTGACAAATGAATATTGAATGTTGTTGGATTGTTGGGATAGGGGAGAGAATATGATTTCTAGAAAATTCTTGTATAGAAGAAAAAATATATCTAAAATTATTTACCAACATTTATAAAATATAGTGAAAAACAAAATAAAGTGAAATGGTTATAGAAAGATTTGTTTCAATTTTTTTTAAAATTAATATTTCTAAAGATTAGAAATACATATTATATAAACATACAAAAATATTTGTTATTAATAAGTTAATTAGAGTAAAAATATTATCCATTTTTAGAATGAAAAGAAACAAGAAAAACAATTCGAAGTGTTAAACTACTCTCTTGATCGAAACTGTTAATATATTTAACAACTCAGGCGGCCTGAAAACTCCATAGCTTCATATTAGAGTATTTTTTTTCATAAGAAATCAAGAAAAATAAGTAGTTTATGATGATCAAACTTAATTTTGAAACACTATTTTGTTCCTCATTTCAAAGTTTAAATTTTGTTGCAAGTGTGGTTTGAAACTTTTGCGTCGGACGTCAGAAAATCTAACTCCAAAGTTTCCAACAGAAGCAGCAGAATGGCCTCCATCAGAACAGGGCTGTCCAGCTTGTTCTTCCACTGCCCTGTTTCCTCTGCTGTGGCGACGAATGCTCTGTTTCCTCTGCTGCTTGTGTCGTTCAAACCCGAAACAGAGCAAGGCAAAACCGCCCTGGAGTGACAGAGGTTTGAGCGTGAACGAAAGCGTGAAAAAAAAAACAATAGTCTAGAAAAATGCACGCGATAGAAAAGTACAATATCATTGGCTTACCCTTATTGAAATTAAAAAAAAAAGTTCACTGGTTTACCGCTTACCCTGTTTTTTTTTTTTCTTAACTGGACTTATTTTCTTGGTGCAGCAAAGAGGACAAAAAAAAAACAAATGTATGGGGGAAATTGGGCCGCTGGCCCAGGAGTCGAAATCAGCCCAGCGGGTGTGTGGACTACTGGTCGCTCTCCGGTTTTTAGCTCAACCGACTTTTACCTTTTAGCATTCCTATTTCGGCAGACATGGCTAGCTCCATTTGATTTGATTCGTGATTCGAGTTATTTCAATCAACTAGTCAGGCCAAACCGCCATATTGTTACTTCAAAAAATGTGGCAATACGCCAGTAAAAATAGTTAAATGGTTACTCGTGGGCTTGAATTAGGCAGTGATGCTTTAAGATTAGCAACGCTAACGACAACACCACAAAGTACAAATTCGCGTGGTGCAAATGCAATTCTTGTTGATGATGTATGGATCTTCTTTTCTTAATACTGTGAACTTTTCTAAATCTTCTTGAACGAATATATGAATCTTCTTTTATTATTATTTAAAACATTTATGAACTATGAACGCTGCAGTCACCTAATTCATTGTCACTTTTTTATTGTTAGGAAAAGGTTTGCATGGTTTCAAGCCTCAACAATTCATTGGCTTGTGATTTCCAGCATTTATCGATTATGAAATTTTTTACTTTCCATATAAACAGCATGAAAGTGACATTGTTTTTTGCTTAGCAAAAACTCAAAGTGCAGGGTTGGTCCTGTAGCATTACATTAAAAAATTAATCAAGCTTGTATTATAGCAGAAACTAAAAAAGATGTACTCTCTCTATTCTTAAATTTCTTAAATTGATGTCGTCGTTGACTTCTAACATCAATTTGATCATTCATTTTATTAAAATTTTTGATAAATATTATATATTTTGTTATAATTTGATTTATCACTGAAGTTATTTGAATCACAACTTAAAATTTTGCAAATTTGAACTAATTTTTTTAAATAAAACGAAGAGTCAAAATTAATGTTAGAAGTCAACGGCGACATCAATTTAAGAACAGAGTGAGTATATTTTTTCAATTGAGCATGCCCGACAGCGTCATGGCGCAGCAGCTGAGCGCATGAGTTTTTTTTTTTTTAGAAAAGGGTTGGATTTATATTAGATATAATAAGGTAATTACATCCATCCCCTTACAAAAGGAGCCATTGAACAAAAATAAAATTACACTGAAGAACACAAAAGCTACAGGAACTTGATGCCTCCGCCTCTCTGATCTGCACGAAGAAGCTTGAAGCCGAATTCCAGATGGACGAAGAATCATAAAATTTTAGAAATGCCACAAGTAGCATGTTGCGCAAAAGAACGCACCGTAGATTGATGAACGCGCGGGCGGTGTAACCACCACTGGCCATAGCTTCAATCCGACGAAGGGAATGTGACGCTTTTTCACCTCAGCGACAGACTCAAATCGACGGAGACAAAGAACCCATACACGGGGAAGACAAGTCCATAGAAGATGCGGTAAAAGGTCCCATAAAAGGGAAAATAAATCCAACCCTCTCGATAGTTGGCATATAGAACCTCACAGATAACATACCGGAACTCTGTCATGAGGTCCCCGTTTAGAACGCAGAATCTCACATAAATAAGTTTAATTTCACAAGAAAAAACGGAGGAATTAAAAAAAAATTCGTTACAAACGGGACCTGAAAGGGTGAAGACACCGACCATCATCTAGAGGGAGCAAATCCGACTGTCGCACTTTGATCTGCCGGCAAAAAACTTCACTTATATCTACTAGATTAGCCCTCTTTGAAACGCAGAAATTTCACAGAAATTTCGTAAAAAATTTATAGGAGTCAGTTTAATTTAAAAAAAATACAAAAAAAAAATTCCGGCATTCCAAATAAGGCCTTAGCTAGAAATATATACACACCGGGCCCGGACACAGCCGCTAGAGAGCACGGAGGGAGATCGCCTCGCGGTCGCCTGCTCTCAACTGTAGAAGGAGATGAGGACGGTAACTTTTTGGCACGGCCCAACGAAAATCGTGCTAGGTCCGGCACGGGCCAGAGGTCAAGCACGACTGGAAGCACGGTACAGCCCGTTTTATTTTTATATTAAAAATATTTATTTATGTAAAGCGCAAAATCCGATCTAGTCCAGTGATGCTCTCCGTCATTCCAATCCCTCTAGTCTCAGTTTCGGACCCCCTGGGGCATTTTCCAAGTTAGCAGATATGGGCCGTAGACCACGTGGACCGGCGGCCCGTGGCCTGTGGTCAGCACTGCCAGCCGTGCTTTAGTGGACTGGGTCGGGCCGACTGATAGCTCAGTATAACACTATTAATTTTTTGCATCAATTATAATCATTCATTTTATTAAAAAATATTCAAATATTTAAATTTTTATCATTATTTGATTTATTAGTATTATTTAAATCGCTACTCATAATTTTATACATAAAAATAAAATTTTTAAATAGAGAAATGATCAAAAATTAATGTTAGAAGTTCACGATATTAATAATTTAAAATTGAAGAAAGTATCTGTCTAACTTGGACTAGAACCATGCCATAACCATGAAGACATACGGTGTACTGTTACATGCTCAACTCTCGGCTTTGCCAATTGCCATGGACACTGCATGTTCGATGGCATCGGATGGGTGACGTGGTCATGGAGTTTGCCAACTCTTGGGCAGACGCGTCGTACAGCGCCGCGGAGCTCACACATAGTCCTGGGCAATTGGGCCACCTGGTCCAGCCTGGCTCCGCCCACCTATAGGCACAACGGGCCATGCCAACACAACCCATGCGTGCAGACGTCGGTCCATGGCACGGCCCATTTACGCCAAAACGGGCTGGACCGGCACGACTGGCTCATTAATTCAATGGCCTATTTGAGGGAAATGGTGCAAAAATAGGCGACCTGGGGGGTGGAATGTGGAGTTACCACCGCAGCACACTTTTGATTGTGTTCAAAAGCAAAGAATAATTTTATTTAATATAAAAATATAAACGGTCTGTGCAATGCCGTGCAACCGTGCTGGACCTCCGATCCAAGCATGGCCCACCGCACGGGTCTGTGCCGACCAGACACAAATTTAAACGGGTTGGGCTCATGCTCGTGCCATGCCAAATGAACCGGGCTTCGTGCTGACACATTCGTGCCGGCCCAATTGCTCAGCTATACTCACACATAAGACAGATGGGTCTTGGGCAATGCAGAGTGACTGCATAGTTGGATAGAGAAAACATTAAGCATAGTGGTATTGATTTTTAGTTAATTCATGCCTATCAATTATCCCAGCATACACTACGTTGAAGTATTACTTAACCCCGAAAGGGAGAAAAGAATGGGACAAAGTCAGAGCAGGATTTTTGTGGAAATTAGGAAATGGAATAATAAAAAAGATAGTACCTGGTTGAATGGTCTGTTGTTTGTGTGCCAAAGAGGCAAGGAGGGCCTGGGGATAAAAAATCTAGAAAAATAAAATTCATATTTATTAGGAACATGGCTCTTTAAAACTAGAAGCAGGTAGCCAGGACGGTTTAAGCCACAAAATATATCTTTCAAATAAAAATGAAGAATTATAGATTCTGCATTGTCAAACATTCTGACAAATGAATATTGAATGTTGTTGGATTGCTGGGATAGAAGAAAAATTATATCTAAAATTATTTATCACATTTATATAATATAGTGAAAAACAAAATAAAGTGATATGGTTATAGAAAGACTTGTTTCAATATTTTTAAAAAATTAATATTAATAAAGATTAGAAGTGCATATTATATAAACATATAAAAAATATTTTTTATTAATAAGTTAATTAGACAAAAATATTAGCCATTTTTAGAATAAAAAAAACAAGAAAAACAATTTAAAAATGATATATAAAAATTTAAATGGAAGAAAGTGAGATTTTAAATTGAAAAAATGTGAACCGAAAAGGTTTATCAAATGTAGGGTGTTTGTTTGAATATTTTGCTAAACTTACATTTTGATATTATATTATTAATGTAGTATGGATATGAAAAAATAAGTATGTCATTTCTCATTAGTTTTGATTTATTAATTATTTTTTTTAATAATTACGAACTTTATTATATACTTAAATTATAATTACCAAACTGTTAAAGAGTTGATAGACGCCACGTTTCTGACTTAGATAACTCCAGTTTCTTATGTTTCAGACTCGAAAAAAAAGTAAATATATAAAGTTTATCAATTACAATATTAAAATATATCTTATTTATTTATTATATAATAAAAAATATTAATTTGAGTATCACTAATAGTAAGGCAAAAGTAACACAATAATCTCATGTGCTTCACATTAAAAATTAGTGAGATTCTGTGAATTGGTGGCCTTATCATGGTCACACTGCACGTCTTGATTTCGCCCAAAGGATATCAAAACCAGTTTTTTTGTCCGTTGCACACTACGTTGGTTACTTAAACTTTTTCTCAGCCGTAATGAGACATAGGAGAGGAAAATGCGTTAGTGCTCTTGAACCCGAGCCGTTCTCCTTTACTATCATCCCTTACTATGTTAAAAAGGCACTCACAACTTTTCCTCCTCTCTCTCTAGCCTTGGCTGCTAAAAAGGTTTAAATAATTAATAAAATATGATACAAAAAAAATAAATAATTTTACGGTATCTTTAAGATAAAATCAAGATGTGTGGTGTGATAAGGAAAAAGAGACAAATTGATGGTGTCCTACGGACAAATTTTCCTGTAAACTATAATGAGGAGATCACTCCTTTAGATATATACAAGACTCTTTAAATTAGTATTGATGAAACTTACGCACGGCAGTTGAGATTAGAGGTGAGCTCGATTCTAAAGACATGTTTTTCATACTTTGAGAATAGATTGCAACCTAATGACTTTATCATGATTAAAAATATTAAAGAGGGTAAAGAGAAGCATGAAAAAGGAGTTGGAGATGCTCAAGATCATTAAGGCATATTCAACCCCGAAGGAGATCCAATCCAACTCGGGTTCAAGTTTGAGTTGCACTCTATGAGCAGTTTGCACTAAAACAGATGCTCCAGTCACATACAAGCTCCGTTTTGGACATTCTAGATATGGATGGAAAGCTAAGAAGATAAGCTTTTCAACAGATCTAATCCCGTGCAAAAATACTTTCTAGATCTTTGAGAATCATCAAAACAATATAACATTAAGAATCTGTCAGGGTGCTGTGACACCATCTTTTGGCTCTTGGGCCGTGTATCTTTCATAGCCCCATTAGCATTAGGGTTTGCCACCTAAAGACGTCATAACCTCTATATAAATTGTAGCAGCATCATTAGGGATATTGTTTTTGCTTAGTTTCATCTGTTATCAAGCAGTTTCACCGTTTGACGGTTTGTTGGATTTAAACTTTGTGAGTTTAATTCAGATTTCGTAATTGAGTTGCGTTCTTTCTTGTTCTTGCTTGTGTTCTTCGATTTGCAGGTTAAGATTAGCCTTCTTGGCGAGGTCAATCGCGTGTTGCACGGTTGATAACCAGAGTAGAAGTGGTGCTGTGATTGTGGGGTTTGAATGGTGTTGATTTGAGAGATTCAAACTTTGTTAACAAATAATTACATTCTCACTTGCTAATATTTTTTGTGAATCATACCTTTTTTTTACTATTCCTTAATTCCCATGTCTAGAGATAGAATGTTAATTATTTCTAAGGAATAAGCCTACTTTACCCTCTCAACTATTGATGTTAGCCTAATTTACTCCCTCATCTATAAAACCGGATGTTTTACACCCAAAACTATCCAAACCCATTTAGATAACCCCTACAGTGGTTTTTGAGGTGGTTTTGCCTATGTGGTAGGACACATGAACAATGACATGGCAAGATAGTTTCAAAATGTCTTAAATCGCATCAATGTTGTATTAAACAAAAAGAAATAAATATTGACCATATAATGTGAACAATTCAAAAAATAGATAGATTTTATTTTTTCATTAAGAAAAAATATTTGATTGTGTCGTGGGACAAGAGCTTGGTAATTAAGTGGAGATGCATGTCATTGCTCATGTGTACTGCCACACAGGAAAAACCACCTCTAAAACCACTTTGGGGTTATTTAGATGGTTTTAAAGTTGAGGGGGTGAAGTAGAGTAGCATTAATAGTTGAGGGTGTGAAGTAGACTTATCTCTATTTCTAAATGCAAAATTGATAATTGTTTGATTAAGAATACTTGGATCATATATAAAACATAAAACTAATGATCAATTACTAGTTTAGACAACTTTTGTCAGTAAGGTCACATCAAATGGATAATGATACGAGATGACTACTGCATGTATAAAACTTAATAGGCAGTTGAATTTCCTAAACCTATTATAAAGAATGTTTTGTAAAAAAATATATATACCTTCTAGGAATTGTAGTAGTTTGGATGTATAAAATTTAATTCAAATCTAGAAAATCTTTATGGAATATTCTTTTTGTCACAATTGTTTATAAATTATATTCAGAAAAGGAACTTCCTGCATAACAAGTAGGACATCATAAATACCTAAATTTATTGCAGCGTACTAGAAAAACAAATGAAACATGAGAAATCTGACTCTGTCATTGCAAAAGAAATTCTAACATTTTTATCTTACGCCAATCTATGTGCATAGAGGGTGACAAATCGTGACGATTTAAATATTCTCTCTGTGACGATTATTTGAGGCTTGTCACGGAAACTGGATCAAAATTGAAGCCCGCATGGGCCATTTGCAAATTGTCATAGATCTTACCCTATTATGACGTTTTTGTTATAACTGTCACCTAATATCCGTCACGGATTGAAGAATTTATTGTAGTGTTAAGACTGCCATGTTTGGAAAAGGGAAAACTACATTGCTTAATATGTCTGTCCAATTTGTTGATTGAATATATATCAGAGCCAACAGATTCTTCAATGGTATGGATCTCAAATAAAAAAGAGATATTGAGATGATTAATGTATAGACTTTTTCCTTTTTGTTTGAGAAATTTTAGGATTTTTCTCGGTGTATGACGCTCAAAAAGATCCCTCATTAATAGCCATTCAACTCCCAGCCTGTTATGCACATTAGCGCCCCCTTAGTGCCGGTCTATGACAAGTTAATTTACAACAAATAAAACCTCAGTGTATACACAATTAAAATCTGGTGCCTTTGCTATGCTTGACGCATGATCCATACAGAATGTAACAAACTAATTCATTTCAATGTACTGCACAAATTATTCCCTTCCAATGCACTGCACAACCCATGTTCATGTGGCCTTATGCTTAAGCCATACATATAAGTCAATCTAGTACAATAATAATCATACATAATTTTAATTGCAATACAGCATGCATTTATAATGTAGCTCCGGAGCTCTCCTGATTTCAGTATTCACCGATTTGAAAAGAAAGAAATGAGCTAACCATCCATATGCGGCATATACGCGAAACTTAACACCAATTGCTTGTAAGAATCTGAACCCGGCTTGTAGTAGCCTTGTTTAATTTTCCACTCGGTGATGGATTCTCCAGCTGGCTGACGAGCTACCGGCTGATCGGAGCTTAGCACCGCCACGCCGAGGCTGCAATGATCGCGCGATCCTGCCACCCAAGTAGGAGGCATCCCTTGTCCTCGGTGAGCCTGTACCCGTCACCAGCGCCGTATAGCCCCAGCAGGACCTGGCTCTGGCCGACGGCGGCCGGGCTGAGCGGCACGGGCTCGAAGCCTTGACCTTCCATGAGGCGGCGCCAGCGGTCCAGCCGCTCGTGCCGTGCCACCCTCTCTGCGCCCTCGCACGCCACCACGTTCCGGATCTCCGGAGCTAGAAGGCACTGCTCCACCTTCATCCGCGGTGCCGAGTCTGCCGGGAACGTTGCGTCGAGCGAGTCGAAGATCGCCGAGTAGTAGTGCAGGGCTTCCAAGAACCTACACATATGTATATCCAAATGAATGCAACAATGTTAATTAGTTAAGTTTTCTTAAGCTCGTTATATAATTCCTTTTCAAACGGTACGTAAAAAAATTCAAGGCAAATTAAGTTTGTGGAGAAAGGTTTTTCAGGTTGGCCACTTACCTGCCCAAGAAGTAAGGCCCGTTGTGGCCGGCTTCCTGTTCGACGAGCGTCATGATCTTCGGAGCCTGGTCACGGATCATCGAAAGGAGGGGGCCGAGGTGCGCACCAGGAACGCGGTGCAGCCTGTTCACGGCGTTAACTGCTAGCGCCTCCCCGACGTGGCGCTGCAGCGCGTTGGGGCGCAGCCGTTCGAGCTTGTCGGCGACGGCAGCGTGAAACTCGAACGGCACGCGCAGCGACGCGGCGAGGGATGAGAGGTGGCGCCCGGTCTCGCGGACGGCGGCGGCCGGGTGCCCGACGCCAGTGAGCCGCAGCGTGGGCGGGCCACCAGGGCGCGCCGCGAGAGCCTGGAGGAACGCCGGCCACTGGTAGCCCTGGAGGATGTCGAGGTCGACGACGTGGACGCGGTCCTCGCCGTGGAAGGCCTCGAAGATGGCCTGGTTGGCGGTGAAGTGCGCGAACTTGATGTAAGGGCAGGCCTGGTAGAGGATCTGGTAGATCTTGAGCGTCTCCGGCGACGGCGGGAACGGGTAGGGTGCGACGCCGGCGGTCCTGCCGCGCGGGGTGGAGGACGAGGAGGATGGGTTGGCAGAGAGGGTGAGGCGGGCGGCGAGGGCGTCGGCAAAGTAGGAAGCGACACGCTGCATGGAGTCTCCGAGCGGAGAGGCGACGCTGCGGAGGAGGTGGAGGTGGCGCAGCGCCGACGGCTGGTCTCCCTTGGAGACGAAGTCGGCGCAGGCGAGGAGAAGGTGCACCAGCTGAAGCCCGCTGTCCTGCTCCTGCATGCATGCACGAAAATGGAGTTAGCGTTGCTAATATCTTTTCAAAATATTCTGCTATAACTTTTACTGCAGATATTAGGAATTATCGTCCTGTTCAACACTACCTTTTATTGCAGAGACACAATCAAATCGTATAGTCGCAATAACCGGTGAAAAAACACGGATTAATTTGATACAAGGTCAGACAGCACCAAATAGAAGGAATAGACATACTCTATATGTTCTTAAATTGTTGTCGCCGCATATTTTTTAAAGTCATCTTTGCACATTCATTTTATTGAATATAAATTTGTAGAATTATCAGTTGTGTTTAATTAATTTTATAATAAAATAAAGGGATAATCGTGTTTTTACCTGTATTTAGAGCTCAATTGTGATTTTACCCTAATTTTTTTAGAGTTTATGATTTTACCCCTTCTATTTGAAAATGAACATTCCGTTTGCCGCTACTTTTAACACCGTTAGTTTCCGTCCAAAAAGTAATTTAAATAAAATAAGAAAAATTCAAATAAAATGGCAAATGATCAATCCCTCCCTCCCTACCTTTGTTCTCATCTATAACCCAATACATTCATGAAAATTTATATAAATTATACTGAAATTTATGAAATATGTCAAAAATAGCCAAATATTGACAAAATACTATTGCATATTATGGTAAAATATTATCAATATTCATATAAAATAGGGTAAAATTATAATCTCAAAAAATAGGGGTAAATCAAGTGTATTTTATCTCGCAAATGTCGTATTTAACACCGTCAAGTTGTTTTAACGGAGTAGGGGTAAACTACACCTTCACTTTTAAAAATCAGAGCAAAATCGCAAACCCTAAAAAAATAAGAGTAAAACCACAATTGAGATTCAAAGTAGGGTAAAAACACAATTGCCCCTAAAATAAATTATAACAAAATATGTGATATTTGTCACATCTTTTGTTAATAAAATGAATAATCAAAGATGACATTAGAAATAAATAGCAACAAAAATTTAAGCAGGGAGGGAATATTTCTAAAATCTTCCAAAAAATTAAGAAACGGGTTCATTAACTCAGGAATCTAGAAGATCTTCTCAAACCCTTAAACTATTTTCTTGAAAACGTCTCACAAGTTCCAAATCCTCTCTTAACAATGCGACTATCACGACACGCGGTTAGATAGATCCCAGGGACCAAAGTTTGAAAGAGAAACAACACGGTAATTTGGACTTCATCGTTGTCCCCTTCCCCCCGCGCTGATGGCGACCCCGAAAAGATCTCGAGCGTCTAGATATCAGCTCCGGTCAGCATCCTCCGCCATGCGCCATGGCTCGTGCGCAGGTGCCAATCAGAAGCATCGCGGCTGCTCTAATTCGGCCTGCTGGTTAACAGCTACGACAAAACAGCCATCGTATTTACCGACCCAATAGACTAATATCACCACACGTACGGGTCCTCTCTCGCTGCAGAGAATTCTGCGTGCATGGACGGCGACCATTTGGCCAATCCACGCAGGCTACACCGGATCTAGAAACTTTTGGTCAACATAAGACTACATAAAACAGAGATTTCACTCGCACGAATTCTAGAGTTTCATAATGAATATATATCATGCAAGCATGTGTGAAGAAATTTTACATGCAAACTTAACAAAGTGTAGGGGAATTACCTGCTCGGCCTCTGCTTGGATCACTGAGCCAAGCATGCTGTGCAGAGATGGATCTGTAGCCCACTGATCAGCCTTCGCCATCTGGTGCTGGAGCGACAAGCCATCTCCTCCGTCGACGAACTGTCCTTCATAGAATATGCCGTGCTGCAAGCCGCCTCCCATCTGCAGGCCTCCGCTTGCTGCCATCGTTGCCGCTGTCACCCCCTCCGCGTTGCCTCCGTAGACCGGCTCCGGCATGGCCAGGCACTCGGACAGCGTGGGAAGCTGCGACGAAGAAGCTGCCACTGTAGTGACCGTGGCCGAGGCAGCGCCGTATTTCTCGACGCCGGTCTTCCCCGGCACCGAGTAACCTAGGTACCCTCCTTCCTTGTAGTCGTCCAGGAAAGGGTCCATGGAAGGCAACGCAAGGTTCTCGCCGTGGCCGTAGGATGAGGAGCACGAGAGGGAGGAGGGACCGTTGCTCTTACCGCTGTTGCTGTGGGAGTTGTTGATGTAAACCTTGTGGAGCGGGCTCATCGACCTGCCCTTGCCATGGTTAGCAAGGTTGCCGTATTGCTGCTGGATGGGGCCACCGCTTACCTCTGCTCCCTGCATGCCATGCAAGTAGCCTTGTTGGTGGTTCACACCATGGCTGCTGGTGCTGGTGCTGTAGAGGTTGGAGAATGTTGATCTTCTTGGAGAAGAGACCATATCTCTCCTCGGTGAGGTCACCATGTACTCCCTCTTGGGGGAGGAGACCATGTAATCCCTCTTTGGTGAGGATATCATATAGTCTCTCTTTGGTGATGACACCATGTAGTCTCTCTTAGGGGAGGAGATCATGAAGTCTCTTCTAGGACTGCCGGTTGCCATGTAGTCCCTCCTAGGGGAGAACATTAAGAACTCAGCCCCTGAGGCGCCAATCTGGTCGGCGAAGAGCGACTCCCATATGGCAAGTTCCGGCGACTGGATCTCAACATCGATATCCCCATCGAACCTGAGGGCTTGCAGGCCAGCCAGGGCATCGTTGGCGTCAGGATCGGCCGAGGATGCAACGATGTTGGACTCTGAAACTGAAGCTGTAGGCGATGTCGGTGCTTGCTGCTGCTGTAGTTTCACGCCGGAGTTGGTGTCGACGAGGTTGAGCACCCCCATGCTTGAACACATGAGAGATAAATCAGTTATCACCTCTCTCTCACTACACTACTTCAGCATATAACAGGAACAAACGCTTTTTCTCCTCTCTTTAGTAATGAACAGAACCTAATACTAGCTTGTTATATCATCGACATTTAGAAAGCCAGAGAGCTTAATGAGTTCGACCTTATAAGGAATGTTTGTGAGAGTAGGGAAGTGAGAAAAAGCTAGAGAAGTGTCTTGCTTGTTGTCTCTTTGATTGCAGGTGCTGAGGCTGGATAAAGGGCAGTAACATAGCATGAGAATAGACATACTTGGAAGCATTGCCTTGGCCTGTGCGCACCATGTCAAAATATTGTATTGGTCGGTTAATATTTCTGCCTATTCTCTTTGAACTTTACTAGTGCTGGCTATTGTTCATTGGCCAGGGCACTCTCCGCCAAAATGGTAAAGCAGGTCTCACAAGAAACCAGGTCTTCCAAAGAACTAGGGACAAAGGACTCACTTGGGAGGAAACCTTAGGACACCATTGATAAGAAAATGTGAGGAGAGACACACTTCTTATATGTTTACCTTGTGAGATGACAACTGAAGGAATCAAGTGTCCCTCACGCATAAGCAAATTACCGTTACTCAAAAGTAAAAGCACATCGGCAGCATAAGAACTTATCTACTGTACATGATTTGCATGACTCATCGCCATAGTGCAATGGCTATTGGATCATGAGTCTAGCTGCTTGTTCTCCATTAACTAACTTCTTTAAGGATAGTTTGGTAGGTTACACAAAAGTAAAGTTGGTTTAAAACCCTTACCCTCTACCGGTACGATAACTCCTAGGTGGTGTTACATAAATAATGAAAAGCAAAGTTGTTACATTTCATAATTTACTGCACCATCTAACAATAACATCTACTACTCAACTTTGAAATCAATAACACAAAAGGTTCAGCATGGTACAAATCCTTGTAAAATAATATGGAAGCCATATAATATGATGAATTTTGTTCTTGCTTTTGAGCTGAATATATTATATAATTTTGTTGCAGGAAGACAGGAAAGTGAGCTAGGACCCTACCGTCCATATTATCGGCCTTGACAATGTCGTCCGCCTCGACCTTGGATTTCCCAAAGGCACAGAGTCGTTGGACCTGTCCCCATAGGTGGGTTCTCTTGGGAACCATCCTAACCAGCTAAATTCCTTTGTCTATAAGTAATAGCAACATGGAATATTACATATATATCTCCTTTGGACTTTGGATCCCATGGACAGGACAAAATCCATGCTCTCCCTATCAGTCTCCCTACCTCTACAAAGGTGAGAAATATTGTAGAAATGGTATACCGATGCGTGCTGTCTTTTTATTAATAGAAGAGGACTGTATTCGCAAAAAAAATGTACATGACTATTTTCTTTTTATTTTGAGAGTCATGTTTTCCTAATTGTTGGGCAGGAAAGAACAAGGCATGTCTCTATCAGTGGGGCCCTCTAGGAAGCCCCAATTCCGTTCTATACAAGGTGGACACACGTGAGCCAGGATGACAGCTTCATATCTTCAGTTTGGATACTCTCTAATTAGTTGGCATATTAGGCTGCCATTCAGGGAGCTATATTTGTTTGCTGTTGGGATGGCAAATGGTACAAATATTAACAAGTTAATTTGAACTTCCATTATATTAATATGGGTCCAAAAAGATTGGACGAAGAATAATAATAGCTAACAAGGCGTATGTAGTCTGTCATATAGTAGGACAGCCATTAAGCTGGCTTGCAGGAACTAACCACTACTTCAAAGACAAAAAAGAAAACTGAAGCCATGGCATGCCCTGTTGTGTAACAGCTGGTGGAATTGATACCGAATGATAAAGATAAACCTAATAACTTCCATGTACTATTGCAGTATATGCTTTAAGATCCAGAAGGAACCTTCATCATCATGACATTGTATCTTCGCCAATGTTTTGAAATGATGTTTCCTTCATTGGAAGATTCTTCATCGTGTATACAGTTCAAATTTAAGAATTTGATGTTCTGTAACAGCCTGAGTATGTAGAGTTGTTTGGAGCTCGCCATATTTCGTCAGTCCTTTTGTTGTGGTAGTTTAAAGGTTTCTGTAATAGTAGTAGCAGAAGTATATATTATAAAAGAGCTACGTAATTGCCTAAGAAATTCAATATCACAAAAAAAATAGAAAGAAAACAAAATGAACAAACCAGTATATTTATATCTTATTAGGTGTCCTAAAAAAGGTTTCTTGGATCAAAACATATCATCCAATTTCCAGATTACAGAGGTGCAAGGCGGATAAAAATCCAAACTTCGGCAACAAACTAAGAACAGAGGATTGAAAACTTTCCATTCATCATAGGTGTTAAACTGTTAGTGTGCCATAAATCATATGTGTGTGATTCATGTTGGATGTCAAAATATCTCACATTCCGATTGGTCCAGGCAGATATAACTAGGAATTTTGGATTAGCATGATTGTCAGGCCATGGTGATTGCCCCATACTTTACATAAAATTGCTTGACTTACAAATAGCTACTGCCAACTGCTGTAGACATTTGTTCATCTCGATCTTCGCATGCGGTTAACACGCCACTGACAAAATGTACAGGGTGAGCTTATCTTCAAGAGGTTTTTAGCACGACTACTTTTGTGCACTGGTGTTTGTGTTATGTCGATTGTTACTGTCTGTCTGCATGGATTTATGAGCGTTCGACCAATAAGAGCACGACACAGGTGTGGCACAAAGCACAGAGTCCCAATCTCCAACAATAAGAATATGAGCATCTTTGTTAGAAGCAAGATACATGGGCAAGCAAGCTCACCAAGTTTCTACATTTAAACATGAAAATATATGGAAACAAATTTATTTGAAGTGCTGGAAACAATTTCATGTTAGAAAAGAAAAGATATACTATGGTCCTGTTTGGCACAGCTGGCTCTTGTTAGAAAAGCAACTTATTTTTACAGCTGGTAAAAAACTGCTAAAAAATAAAATGCTTTTTAGTTCATTCTGAGAAGCTGCTGAACTAATAAGCTATTGCATATGTCACGGGCAGCTGTTAATATGCAGTAAGTATGCTTGTCAACAAAAAAATTGATTTAAATATCTAATACCCACAAAAAGATTCTCTTAATAGTGATATTAGACATTCTTTTTGGCGACAAATACTTATTGCCATTAACATCTACCCATGAAATATCTTTACCTTCCTAACGCGAAATTGTTTCCAGCACTGCAAATAAGGGCCTACTTGTATCACTATAGATTATTAAAATCTGAAGTATGGAGGTAGTGTCTAGAATATGGATTATTGTTTTGGTTTCCTTTAGGGACTGCTTGTTTGGGTTGGAGCTTTTTAGCTTTTAGAAAAAACTAGTTAGTTGCTAGTTAAAAAGCCGGATGATGGAATTTTGATATTGATTTTATAATATATTTTTAGTTTCTCTACATATAAAAACCAAAAAAGCATCCGTAAGTGAGTCTTTAGGTTTTAGTTCATTTCTACAAAAGCCGCCGTTTCGGTCCATGTTCTAAAAACCAGATTTTCAAAACTCTGTTTGTTTATGAAACAAACATTCCTTTTAAGTACAACTACACTCGATCTTTTGTTGAACAAATCCGTGTGTGCTAGGTACCAGCCCTGCTGGAGAGATCTCTCTAATCTTGCTACGTACTTCTTCTCTGTTCTTAAATTGTTATCACCGTTGACTTCTAACATCAACTCTAATTATTCATCTTATTCAAAAAATTAATTCAAATGTATCAATTATAAGTTGTGATTTAAATAACTTTAATGATAATATGAACTATGTACATCAAAATATCTCATATTCATAATTTTTTTTAATAAAATGAATAATTAAAGTTGATGTTAAAAGTCAATGGCGACAGTAATTTAAGAATGGAGGGAGTAGCTTGTTACACACATCCGTGTTGGTAATTTTGTTTCAATATTCAAGTTACACACACAGCTTTTCTCTTGCTCTATCGAACTTGCATATCAGAAGGACACAGCTAGCGCCAAAAGATAGATGCTGTCGATGTGTTACCCAAAGTGGCGAATAAGTGAAACAAACAAGGCGAAGCTGTCTTGTGTTTCCTTTGAACAGTACTGCATGCGGCCGAACAGCTGAGGAGCGCTAACCATTGCGTAGCTCATGTAGGGATTGAAGGCGTGTGAAGGATAGTTTATTTCCCTTAATTTCAAGCTGTAAAGGTCTATGAACAGCTGGGTGCTAAATTGTGGAACTTGGCTGTTCTGGTATAGACCAAATGATGCAATATTCTGCATCTCTATACATGGAACAGCATTACTACAGGTGCATAGAGTTTACAAAAAATGAAACTACGAAGCACTTTACTAAGTACAGTTCAGAACTAGCTGTACCCATTTTCGCTGATATGACTTGTGCTTTCTAGTTTCTAGATAGCAACAAAAACAAATGCAAAAGACATGAACAAACCCTGAATTGCAGGAAAGCCACACATGCAAGATTAATAGTCGCAGGAGAAATGGAGGCCCATGCATGGGAAATATACAAATTGGCCCACTCAACGGTCATTGGCAATAGGTCAACTTATAGTGGAAACGAAATACTCAAACAAGAAAAAATAATGTGGAATGGTAGAATCAATAATTGGTATATGCATCACCGTACATTTATTTTATTTTTCTTAGCGTACATAGCAAGAAGAATTGCTTCATAATAGTAACCTGCCGGCCAATAGCTTACCAAAGTTTAGGACCTGTTAGATTACAGAAGGCAAGCAAAATGCCAAATGAAAGCACGGCCATTCCAACCCGTCGATCCTTAGAAACAGGCTAGCAAGTCCCAAAAATATGCAGCTATGCTCCCATAGAACGTGACGTATGGCGACTATCATCAAGGACCTGTAATCAGCTGATTGTTTAAATGGAGATGGCACATATATATATATTGCTTTCCTGTCTAGGTATATAACTACGTTTTGTTGCGTGACAGTGAAATACCTAACTGTACACAGTAACAATTCATTGGAATTAGTGACAGATCCAAAATAAAATTTTAAGGTTTTTTTGGGCGGGTGACGGGGCTGATTATTTTTGAAAACAAATACTACTACCACCGTTCCAAAATATACGCATTTTTAGTTTTAGATAAAGTCAAATTCTTTAAACTTTTACTAATAATATCTAGAAAATTACATAATTTTTAATATAAAAATATACTTTTTATGAAAGTTGCTTTCATGATGAATAAAAAAATATAATTTTTATATAATAGAACATTATTAATTATACATTATTAGTGGTCAAAGTGATAAAAGTTTGACTTTGACTAAACCTAAAAAGGCTTATATTTTGAAACGGAAGGATTACATCATTCAACATGTTTCATTGTTCAAAACAATTTTCTACAAAAAGACAAAAAGGTAAATTGTTGTAAAATAAGGATGCAGCGATGCACGCTGGAAATCGAAGCACCAGGCTATTCAGTTGGCAACGTGGTGGGCTTTTTGATTATTGGGCTGTTACATAACCGAATCTATGACCCATTTGTTGAAGTTAAAAGAAGCCCAACTTACGCAGCATCCCCTCCACCCGGGTTTCAACCTCCAGCCGCCCAAGCTCGCTCTCTCCCTCTCTCACCTACGCCGGGACAAGTGTGGAATTGAATGAGTCAGATTTTTGTAATTAATATTTATCTTGAGTTAATATTTATTTTTTATAGGCCGTAGCGTTAGCATGTGCATTAGGACTAGTTTCCTTTAATTTTTCAAGCTGTACCGATTCATGAGCAGTTGTGTGCTGAATTTTGAGACCGGCTGTGTTGGTGTACACCAATGATACATTCTGGATGCTACGCAAAATTCACAAGAGTAAATTTCACAAAACTACAGATATTTTACTATATTTCACAAAGCTACAATTTCAAAGAACTACAAATTTGCTACAGTAATTTTAGCAACATATGTATATAATCTGTAGTTTTGTGATAAATTGAAAAGAAAATATGTAGTTTTTGTGATAAATTAAAAACAAAACCTGTAATTTTATGATAACTTAGATACAAAATCTATAGCTTTATAAAAATATAGCTTAAATCTGTAGTTTTGTGATAGTATTAACAAAATATATGTAGTTTTGTAAAATTTACTCAATTCACAAATAGATGGTGCATAGAGTTTACAGGAAAAAATTACGAAATACATTACAGTCAGAACTTGTACCCATTTTCACTGATATGATTTGTGCTTTTTAGATGCAACAAAAACAAATGTAAAAGGCATCCAACAAACACCTTCAACATTTTCGGACTTTCAATAGATTTCAGAAAAATACACACACAAGCATAATGGCAGGAAAAATGGAGGCCCATGCGAAATATACAAATTAGTCAACTAAGTTGGCGCCTTACTTTAGGCCCTCTTTATTTGAGCCGGAACTTTTGAGCTTTTAAAAAAGCTAGCTGGTGAAATTTAGATATTGACTTTTTTAATATACATTTAGCTTTTTTCACACAAAAAACTAGAAAAGCAACCTTCAGTAAGCTTTTCATCTTTTAGTTTATTTTTTTTGCAAAAGCTAGATTTTCAGCATTTTAAAAACCAGATTTTCAGAACCTTGTTTGTTTCAGCTTCTCAGTTTTCAGCTGAAAAACAAAGAGGGCCTTAGTTGATGTAGAGATGATGTAGAGAGTACATAATGCGATGGTCCATTCTTCGAAGTTGAAAGAAGCCCAACTTAAGCCGCATCACCTCCACATGGTTGTCTTCAACCTTCAGCCTCCCAAGCTTTCATTCTCTCTCTCTCTCACACACAGAGAAGACACAACACAACACACACAACAAATAAATTGTAGGGGTACACTAGATCTTCCAATATGGGGAATAGTCGATGGCATTTCAGGGTTAAAAACAAAGTGCTGCTAAACTTTTTTAAAATATCTATACCAAATATAGTTAATTTTCATTTATATTATCATTATGCCAAATTATTATACTTTCCTTGTACAATATTCTTAGTCTTATTGACATATATAGAATCCCCCAATATAGTGGCGTCATCTTTCCGTTCTTAAATTATTGTCGCCTGTTACTTTTAATATCCTCTTTTACCATTCATAGTATTCAAAAAATTAATTTAATGTGTAAAATTATAAATCATGTTTCAAATAACTTTAATGATACAAAAAAGGAAAAAGTCATATTTAGTTCCTTCAACTATCACGGTTGTGCGCTTTTTCTCCTTCAATTATAAAACCGGGTATCCGGACTCTCTCAACTGTCAAATTCATTTGCTTTTCCTCCTCGACTGGTTTAGACAACGGTTTTAGCTGATGTGGCCATTCCCCGTGGAGGTTCTATTGATGTGGGTAGCAGATATGGCAGCCCCCGCGCTGACGTGGACACCCGACATGTCCTTACTTTACTGTAAATTAGAAAATAAATACTTAGATCCTGTTTGGCATAGCTTATTCAAAAAATAAGTAGAAGCTACACTAAAGAACAAACCTATTCTACAGCTTATTAGTTCAACAGCTTCTTAGAATAAACTAAAAAACAACTTAATTTTCAGCTACTCCTTTTCGTTGGCTGTTAAAATTAGTTGGTCTTTTAACAAGTTTCAACTGTGCCAAAAAGGGCCATAATAAGCTCACAAAATTACAAAACTTTGAAGTGGTTTAAACACTTTCACAAGGAACAACATTTTTTGGGCAAATTTTAAATTTGAAGCACATTTTATTTTCAAAATTTAGAGCGACAAATAACCATAAAAATCTATATTTTCAAACCCTTTTCATAAACTTTACAATTTTTTTTTATATATTCATAGCATTCTAAGTATTTTCAAACAAGAATTGTTTCACAAGCATTTTATTTGGAAATTTATAAATTTCACTCTTTGAACTTGAATCAAATTCAAATTTCAAATTTGAGCTACTTTTTACTATGATTTCAGATCAAATTTCAAATTTATTTAATTCATGTATGTCTAAGTATTTTCAAACTAGAATTGTTTCAGATACTTCTTTAGAAGTTTTAAATTTCACTTTTTAAACTTGAATTCAAATTCAAATTTCAAATTTGGGCTAAATTGTTTTTGTTTTGACGTCACATTTTTAAATTTAATTAATTCATACATTGTATATGTTTTCATACAACAATTTTTCAGATGCATTTTTTAAGATATTAAATTTCACTTAAAACTTCCATTCAAATTCAAATTTCAAATTTGGGATAAATTGTTTTGTTTATTTTGAGCTGAAATTTCAAATTTAATTAATTCACGACTTTCTATGGGTGTTCGTACAAGACTTATTTCACATATATTTTCTTTAAAAAAAATTTACTTTCACTTTTGAACCTGAATTCAAATTTCAAATTTTAGCTAAATTTATTTTGAGATAAAATTTAAATTGTTTAATTTGAGCTGAAGTTTTAAATTTGTTTAATGTTAGCTCAAACCAATTTAGCTCAAATTCTAATCTGAATTTGAATTCAAGTTAAATAAGTGAAATTTAAAAAATTTGCAAATAAAATATTTGTGAAAGAATTATGTTTTGGAAATAATTGGAGAGAAGTAAGTTTATGAATTTTTTTTGAAATTTTATTAGAAAAACTTTAGAATGTCCAGATAATTTGTTTTTACTTCTAAATGGTTATTTGGCTTTCTTAATTTCTAAAAATAAATATATTCCGAATTTTAAACTGAAACTAAACAAAATTT
This sequence comes from Zoysia matrella, assembly GCA_001602295.1. Taxonomy (NCBI): domain Eukaryota; kingdom Viridiplantae; phylum Streptophyta; class Magnoliopsida; order Poales; family Poaceae; genus Zoysia; species Zoysia matrella. Next base: position 65,519 of record BCLG01001870.1, read on the forward strand.
GTTCATTGTAAAATTAGTTATACCTCTACAAAGTTTCGCACTTTTGTGAGCTTGCTAAGTATTTATTTTTCAAATTTAGGAAAAAGTATGGTCATGACGGTTGTCCACGTCAGCAAGGCCTGGCATGTCGGCTATCCATGTCTACTAGAACCGCCATGGATGGCTACATCAGCTAAAATCGCTGTCCAAACTAATCGAGAAGGAAAAACGAATGAGTTTGACAGTTGAGAGCGTCTAGATACCTGATTTTGTAATTGAGAGACAAAAAGACAGCCGTTAAGGGAGCTAAATAGAATTTTTTACAAATAAATTCCATGGCCGAGGTTGGTCTCGACGGCCACACCGTTGTCCATGGGTCCATCTAAGGGTGAAAATTAATGACTTCAAATCTAAATCTTTTTAGTTCACTCAAATAAACTAGTCTTTTAAAATGTAAGATTTTGACACACATGAAGATCTCTCGTATACAAACCTCCTTCGTCGTCGCTGAGCAACTGACCAATTTTGCTGTAAGATACCTTGTTGTACTACTAGCTCCTGTATATTTAGATGGAGATGCCAAACGTTGTGGCAAAATGGATTTAATTGTTTGGCATATTGTAATATAATTATATTGTACTATATCTATTTAAATTTGGTAACTTTAAATGTGCTGGAAGGCATATTGTATTTAGACTTTTAGTTATATTTTATTAAATTTATGATATTTAATTCCTCTTAAGCATACTCTAATATAATACAGTAAAATTTAGCAACTCAAAAAATATCGTCGGAATAGAATTCTCCTCCTCTTCAGCATCAAAATGAACTATTATACATCTCAAGGGTATTTACGTCAATTACTACTCAGGACAGACAATCCAATGAAAATAATAAGAAATGCCAAATACCGGGCTTATTCATATAACATATTCTTCAAATAGCAACTTGTTAGAAAAGTGTGATTCTCAAATAAGCGAGTTACAGAGAAGCGGAACCAAACAGGGTCTATCTCTTTTTTATACTCGTATGTGGAATTAATATGAAAAGTAAATTAAAATGGAGAAAGTACTAAGTAAATTACATGGGCACGGCACGAATTCATCCCGTTTGTTGAGACTACGTCACAACAAAACTCGTCATGCATGCTAACTGAAATAGTAGTACCAATATATTTATCGCTAATTAAGTTGAGCACGACATGGGGCATGGCCATTGCTCCGACCAATCTCCAAAGGTCATCTTAAACCGAGTCAATCGCACATGGTACGTAGTGACGTGTTGATTAGCTATTGTTAATGAGATAATTTAGCTATCTGTATTGATTCTTTCTGTGCTAGTGGGAATGGATACCTCGGAAATACGCTGGGTCTACTTGGTCCAGGCTACCAACCAGGCAACCGCAAATACTTAAGACCGCTGCCAACTCTCGAAAACTTTTTTTTTAAAATGAAAGAAGATATATATTAATACGTAGCCGAGAACAAATTCAAATTGCAAGCACTCCGAACTACTCTCTCGATCCGTCCAAAATAAGTGATATTTTTGATTTTTTGAAATCGTCATTTAACTATTCGTTTTTTCAAAAAATTTACGAAAATGCAAAAATAAACGAGTCAAACTTAAGGTACTTTTAATAATGAATCATTTCACAATAAAATAAATAATTTTTTTATAATTTATTTGAATAAAATAAATGATCAAAGATAGATTTTTAAAAATCTAAAAAGACACTTATTTTCTGACGGAGGGAATATAAAAAATAAATCTAAGTGCAACCAGACGGTGCTCTTCATCTTGATAATACTCATGCACCAAGTAGCTCCAAAGCTCAATCCCAAACCTGTATAATAATTCGTATAGATGACCGCACAGGTAAACAGGCTGAGAACGAATACCTAATGAGTGGCGGCCTGTAAACAGAGTTAGCATAGTCTTCTTCTTTCTTTTGGAGTAATTATAGAGAAAGACATCGTAGTTTCCTGTATTAATTAATTATGCACACACGGAGGCCGGTCTTGCAACTTGCATCCGGAGTATTTTTATCGACGAATCAAAAGCTGCTACACATCATGCATATGCATGCACATCGATTTATTTGAATTTTTGTGATAATATGCGCACCTACTCATCGAGAGGAAACAGCACGCTAAATTGCTAGCACCAACACATACACATACGACCAACCGATGTCAATCTGAATTTCAAGTAAGCAACTACTAACATAGCTCGTCACTCTCAGTATATTAATTAGAGTATTTTTCAAATATTCTAAGCACTTTCATTTTACTGTCATGATACTCTCTCTGTTCTTAAATTGATGATCAGAAACGAATACCTAAAGAGTGGCGGCCTATAAACAGAGTTAGCATAATCTTCTTCTTTCTTTTGGCGTAATTATAGAGAAAGAGATCGTAGTTTACCTGTAGTAATTAATTATGCACACACGGAGGCCGGTCTTGCAAGTTTGCAAGTTGCATCTGGAGTATTTTTATCACATTGTCAAAGCATGGTATGCATCAAGTAGCTCCAAATCTCAATCTCAAACCTGTATAATAATTCGTATAGATGACCGCACAGGAACGAATACCTAAAGAGTGCCGGCCTGTAAACAGAGATAGCATAATCTTCTTTTTTTTGGCGTAATTATAGAGAAAGAGATCGTAGTTTCCCTGTAGGAGTTAATTATGCACACACGGAGGCCGGTCTTGCAAGTTTGTAACTTGACATCCGGAGTATTTTTATCACATTGTCAAAGCATGGTATTTTTATCGACGAATCAAAAGCTGCTACACATCATGCATATGCATGCACATCGATTTATTTGATTTTTTTTTTGTGATAATATGTGCACCTACACATCGAGAGGAAACAGCACGCTAAATTGCTAGCACCAACACATACACATACGACCAACCGATGTCAATCTAAATTTCAAGTAATTAAGCAACTACTAACATAGCTCGTCACTCTCTCTAGAACTCATTTGAATACTCACTCTGAACTTCATTTCGCGACTAGTATATTAATTGGAGTATTTTTCAAACATTTTAAGCACTTTGATTTTACTGCCATGCATGATACTCTCTCTGTTTTTAAATTAATGTCGTCGTTGACTTTTAACATCAATTTTAACCTTTTATCTTATTAAAAAAATTAGTTCAAATATGTAAAATTTTAAACTGTGATTCAAATAACTATAATGATAACTTAAATTATAACAAAATATATGATATTTAACAAATTTTTTTAAATAAGATGAATATTTAAGAACGGAGAGAGTACAATATTTGCACTCTCATCCGTGTTCTACTACCTACTCCCTTAGTCTCAAAATAACTGTCTTTTTATATTTTCAAACATCTACTTTTAACCATTCGTCTTATTTAAAAATTTTGTGAAAATATTATTTATTTTATTGTGGAATGACTCGTTATTCGAAGTACTTTAACTTTGTCTTGTTTATTTTTTTATTTTTGTAAATTTTTTAAATAAAACGAATGATCAAACGTCCATTTTAAAAAGTTAAAAATGTCGATTATTATGGGACGGTGGGAGAACTACCGAGCTGGAACCACTTTGCAGGTATATACTACTAATAATTTAATATGAATAGTTAGTACTACACACGCATACAGCACATTCCTCCGTATACAACGCATCATTTCGGGGAAAGTGGAATGCGAAGCAGTTCAAGCTTTCTGGTAAACGTATGGAATTAGATCTGGACTAGTAACAAGCTATAGTCATTAATTATATTACTGCGTAACAACTATGCTCGATTAAATATTCATATGATCGATATGATAATCTCCCTACCTAATCTCTCTTCAGTGCTTGTAACCTAGACCAAGGAACCGGACCATGTCAATGTGGAGAATGCTATTTTACAGGAACCAGTCATGTGGCCGAAGGCAACCATACGTATCCTGTGAACGTCTACACGACTGGCTACTGCTCCCTCCGTTCTGAAGTATACTAAGCATTTTTATTTTTAGTCAAAGAAAAAATTATTTTAACTTGATTAATAATATCTAGAATGTTAAATACTTTTTAATATAAAGAGTTGGTAAAAATTTGCTTCACGGTGAATCTAGTAGCATAATATATAAAATAAAACAGCATTAATTACCAATTATAAATGATCATAGTTAAATAAGTTTGATCTTGACCTATCAAGATCATATACCCAGAGTATCTACGATTCCGACCCAATCAACAAAACCAATCATGAAGGATGTCCCGTTACCCTGCAGGCCGCCAGTCATTTCCACCAGGCCAATCTGCCCATCCGACCCTAGGAGGTCGGGTGCTACTCGAACCGTCTTACCCGTACGACTCCTGGGTCGAGCAACAGCCTCCAGCGACCAGCCTTCGACAGTATGAAAGATTTCTGACACTGTACAGCAGGCGCTGTTTGTTGAACGGCAAACAGAAAGCTAACTTTGTCTCTTCAGCGTTGAGCAAAGGATGAAGACTAGGATGACGACAAGATGACCTGGCATCTAGAAGCCGTCAGGAAATAAATTTCGAGATGCTCGCGGCTCCATCCATCAGGGAGTCGCCTAGTTTCATAGGCTTCAAGCCATTGCAACCCGACTGTCTATATAAGGACGCGCTGGGACCAGAGACGACATGATGGAACCGCACACAATTTCATAACACACATACTCGAAAAGAGTCAGGGGTTCTTCATCCGCTTTGTTATAATCGTCATATGATCAAGTAATCTGCATCTCCAATTCTGAACGTAGGATATTATGTCTTTGTGACGGTTCGAACCAAGCATAATCTACTTGAATCTCTCGTAGACTAGGCCACCTCAGTGAGAAGCAAGCACGAATCCTTCTCTAATACGAAAATTCACTTGAATCTCTCGTAGACTAAGTCACCTCAGTGAGAAGCAAGCACGAATCCTTCTCCAATACGAAAATTTTACTGCGTCGATAATCAGAACACCGACACAGACCAACCTTAAAAATAGACCGAGCTTGGTTTCTCGATGCGTGCCAAAGGTCAGCCCTAGTCTTGGTTTCTCGAATTCATTGGTGCGCAGACATACACACTACAGTAGTAGAGAGCATGAAGATCCTCCAAGACGCCAGTAGTAGTATAAAAACGATCAAAGAAATCCGACGCTGATTGTTAGATCTTAAAAAATCAGCTACATAGTTGATTAATAGCGGACGGGGGGTAGTTGCGTTGCTTTTTGTTTATGAAAAAAAGTGAAAAATGGCCAATATTTTTTAGAGAAGCACAGAATAAATATTAAAGTGTCTCAAAAAATACTTTCCTGGATAAATATAATGCGGCTAAATTTACAGGGGAAAAAATAAAATTCGCAGACTGCGCAGCCAACTTGCCCTACTTTGGGTTGTTGCTTCCATACCGGCCGGCCGCGCGGTGACAGGGAGAGACAAAAAATAATCACTCGTCCTTGTTTTTTCAGCATTCTACTACTACATGCATGTTACGTTTTCTCTTTTGCAAGGTTTCTCCCCATTTTACTCCTTCGATTTTAAATTATTGACACGGTTAACTTTTAATATCAATTTTAATCATTTGTTTTATTAAAAAATTATTTAAATAAGTAAAATTATTAGTCATGTTTTAAATATTATTAATGATAAAGTAACTAATAACAATTTTTTTATATTTAAATAATTTTTTTTAATAAAATAGAAAATCAAAGTTGATGTTATAATTCAACAGTGTCAAATATTTTAAAACCGAAGGGAGCACATGAGAAGTAGTCCCTGCTACTAGCTACTCTACTTACTAATTCTCTATAAATACACCACATAAAGCCCCTTCACATCGCACAACACAAGACAGCTCCCATAGCCTCCTTCATTGTCATATATACAGCCCTAGAAGCGCAAGCTCTCGTGTTTCAGCCAAACTCCCTCTCGATGGCGGCCGAGCAGCAGGCAAGGTGCACGAGGAAGACCGTCCCTACTTCGTCGAGGGTGGCGATCATCGGCGGCGGCATCAGCGGCCTGGCCGCGGCGAAGCAGCTGGCGGTGCACGACCCGGTGGTGTTCGAGGCGACGCAGTCGGTGGGCGGCGTGTGGAAGCACTGCGTGTACCGCTCGACGCGGCTGCAGACGCCACGGCTGGCCTACGAGTTCTCCGACTACTCGTGGCGGAACCGCGAGGACCCTTCGTCCCCGACGCACGCCGAGATCGTGGACTACCTCGAGGGCTACGCCGACCGCTTCGACCTGTGGCGCTACATCATGCTCGGCGCCAAGGTGGTGAGCGTCGAGTTCCTCGGCGGCGCCACCAGCGCCAATTTCACCGAGCTTTGGAGCGGCACCGGGGAGCCGCTTCAGGGCAAGCCCGTGTGGGAGGTTGGCGTCGTCACCGAAGACGACCCTCATGCCGTTCAGTGGTGCAAGTTCGAGTTGGTGGTCATGTGCACCGGCAAGTACGGCGACGTGCCGCGGATGCCCGTGTTCCCACCGGGCAAGGGGCCGGAGGTGTTCAAGGGGCAGGTGATGCACTCCCTAGACTACTGCAAGCTCAGCGAGGAAACCGTGCAGCTGACGAAGGGAAAGAAGGTGGTCGTGGTCGGGTACAAGAAGAGCGCCATTGATCTAGCGCTTGAATGTGCCCAAGCCAACCTCGGTACAAGAAGAGTTGCATAATATGAAAGTTTGAATATAATAAAACATCGTAAATTCTCCATTATTAATGATCAAATATATACTCGAGTTATGCCGACTGACTTCGACTGATGGGTCTGATCTGTTTGTGGCTGCAGGCGAGGATGGCGAGGTGTGCACGATGCTGATCCGGACCCTGCACTGGGGGGTGCCGTCCTTCTCCGTCTGGGGCCTGCCCTTCTTCCTCTTCTACTCCACGCGCCTTGCCCAGTTCCTCTACGACCGACCCAACCAGGGCATGCTCCGCTCCCTGCTCTGCCGCCTCATGACCCCACTGGTAGAGCTTCTTCCCATGCACCGCGACATATGCGTGCAACACAACAAAGCAAACCAAGAGCTCTTAGGCTCAGACCTTACAAAAGCTAGAAAGAAGACCACATTAACAAGATAACGGAATAAAAACAAGTCTAAATTGTGATTCTATTCGTGAAATTTCAACCAAATTTTGCAAAGACCTTCACGATCAACATCTCTAGAAGTTGACAGCTGTTCATCATCTTTCGGCGCGCTTTCTCTTCATTATGCAGCAACGACCACATTCGAAGTCAACAGGGGCATGGGGGACAGCTGTTGCTCCAAATTTTCGCAAAATTATCAACCAGATATAACTAATAGTGTATTATTTATGTAGAAACGTTGCCAAACATAAAACTTTTAGGCCTAAACAACTATCAAGAGTAAAACAACAAGTAAATGGCACTCAGTTCTTGTTTCTACATCCATTTAAATTTTGATAGATTACATAGCTCGTATTTGCATCACCCAGAGTTGAAATCCTAGATCCATCATTGGAACCTACTAATATGTTGCTCTAAAAATTAACTGCATAAAGATATTATATATATATATATACACACACACACACAATATTATTTCTATTCAACCAAATAGCCCAATATAGTGTTGCAGCTCCTAAGAGTCAGTACTAGTAAGTTTGTGATGGGCACATGGACGTGACTCTTTGTGTAGAGTTGACTATCACCGTCATGAACCGTATCATCTTCGATTGGCTATATAGTGACCAGCGCCAGCTTGAGGAATAGTAAGGGATAATTTCTTATTAGCAATAAAAAAAATTGAAGTTTCTTATTCGCCACTCAAAAAATTTCAAATTCTTTATGAACCACCAATGTTAACTTTCTTTCCTTATTCACCACTTTCATCCATTTGAATCTTAAAAAAACTTATTTGCCCTCGTATCCTTTTTTTACTATATTTTCTCATTACCCATTTTACTAGACTTTATTGAAACTAATCTTCTCTTACAAAATTCACATTATGGTCCATGACCTTGAATGTAAATAAAATGGTTCGGATCAAATTTTAAAATTTGAATTTGAATAGATTTGGAACTGGAAATTGTTCTTTGTGAAAATTTTATAATCTCTATAACCTGACAATGGACATTAAAATGGGTAGTGAGGAAACTACACAAAAAATGAGAGAAGGACAATTAGTCGTTTTTAAATCTTAAAATGTATAAGAGTTGCAAATAAGAAAAGAAAGTTAATATTGATACTCTCTCCGTCCCAAAATAACTATTTTTTAGATTTTCAAACATATACTTTTGACCATTCAACTTATTCAAAAAATTTGTAAAAATATTATTTATTTTGTTGTGAAATGATTCATTATTAGAAGTAATCTAAGCTTGACTTGATTATTTTTATAATTTTTGTAATTTTTTGAATAAAACGAATGGTCAAATATTGATTAGTCAAAAACGTGACCTATTTTGAGACGGAAGGAGTAGTTGATAAAAAAATTGAAAACTTTGAGTGACTAATAAGAAATTATAAATTTGGTTGATAAGGAATTTGCCTGAGGAATAATGCATGGTGTCCATCCCTTTCAGGCTTTCAGCTGACTTGGCTGTTTTACTCTTTGCCTGCTTGTCTGTGAGCAGAGGGCAGGTGTGTCCAAGTTCATCGAATCATACCTGGTGTGGAAGCTCCCGCTGGACAGGTACGGGCTCCGCCCAGAACACCCCTTCGTGGAGGACTACGCCAGCTGCCAGACAGCCATCATCCCCGACGGCTTCTTCGACATGGCGGAGCAGGACCTCATCCGCTTCAAGAGGGCTGCCGGCTGGTGCTTCTCCGAGAACGGCGTCGTCCTCGACGACGGCACCGAGGTAGAGGCCGACCTCGTGTTCCTCGCCACAGGGTTCGAGGGCAAGGACAAGCTCCGCGCCATCCTGCCGGAACCATTCCGCAGCCTCGTCCTCGACAAGTCCGGCATGATGCCACTGTACCGGTACGTGCGCCCACCGCTGCTGGCAATGTTCCATTCCTAGCTAGTTACATTCATGGTTGAAGCAAGCAAGCACATCGAAATAAAAAATTAATCTCGCAGGTACATCTAATTCAGAAGAATAAGTGAGTGATTCATACAGGGCATCCCTTTCTTTTATCGAGGATTCTAGCAATTATCTTTTTACAAATAATTGAAATGCAATTTTATGATCTGAATCTTTAATTATTGGTAACTTCTCAAATTCTTTTATCAATCCTTAATTAATGAACCTACAAAATCCCGTGAATTGGATCTGATTAAATCTGGGTATTATGAGTTCCCTCAATTCCATTCCGGAGCATCTTAATCCTATGTTTCTTCTTTATCGACGAAAAATTCTATGATCAGCTCACTCTTCATCAATCTCTACCTATCAATCTAGTAATCATGGAATCTATATTCTATTTACTGAATCACATAAAATTCTATAGAATTCCACTTACTTATTTCACACATTTGAATAAAGATTATCAACAAAGTGCTATAGTAATTACTTAACCATCGATTGGCACGTGCTATTACAGCAGTACAATCCACCCATTGATCCCGAACATGGCATTCGTGGGGTTCGTGGAGAGCGTGTCGAACCTGCACATGTCGGAACTGCGCTGCCGGTGGCTACGGGGGCTGCTCGATGGCCGGTTCACGCTGCCGAGCGTCGAGGCCATGGTCCGGCACGTCAGCGGTGAGACGGAGGCGATGCGGCGCACGACGCGCTTCTACCGCCGCCACTGCATCTCGACGTACAGCATCCACGACAGCGACGCCATGTGCGCCGACCTCGGCTCCAGGGTGCACCGCAAGGGCAATTGGCTCACCGAGCTTTTCACGCCCTACAACAACCAGGACTACAAGGAAGAATGAGTCCATGCGCTGCACGACCGCTACTCCTGCTACACAATTCGTCGATCCTTACCATATTATTTTACGATTCGTATCATATTCGAGAAATCAAAATTTGTATACCTACATGCATATAAGTGTGCTTAGCTAATTAATAAGATCTGTTATATATATGTTTATACTAGCAACATTATTAAAGGATAAGTTAAGAACCAGTATAGATAAAATAAAGATTAGGTCATGGTCATGTCCAGTGAACCGAGGAAGAGGCTGGTAGAGGACTCGATTGAGACTTGATGGTCGTGTAGACCATGTGGAGCATGCAACGGCAGCTATGTCCGTATCTCTGATTCTTGTACAAAAAGAATAGTACAGCTGGAATTCCACTGGAATCATTGTAATTCATTCTTTTTGTATGTAAATTTTTTTTATATAAATACAATAAAGTATTTTTTTAATTTGATTATTATATTATTATATTAACTTTGAATTTTGTAAGGTTGCTGACTCCATTCTGAGATACACTGTACGACTTGTATCAGTCTTTGAATTTGTAACTGATACACATAATGCTCAACAAAATAAATAACATAAGCATACTTCAGATAGAGCAGTTTATCTGATATCGGACTTGTAGCAGCAAACAGCTACAAGTTTATATACTTCTCAGACCTTTTAGCTAGCCAACTAGAGACGAAGCAGACAACAGAAATAAGGGGCATTTGTCTATAGGACATCGTAATTGTGCCGCTTGATCTGTACCCACTACTTAGAAAAGTCAATTACTCTTTGTGTCACAAAGTTTTCTTAGTGTTTTTTTTTTACACACGGAAACACACAATTTTGAAAATAGCTCGGCACTGGGGAAAAAATGTTTCTCCGTGTGTCCAGGAGCTGCACACGGGGAAACTTGTGGCCGCCGTTCAAATCTTTTTCAGCAGAACGAGTCTTTCTTCTTTCTCACGTTTTTCGTCCCCATTCTCAACTCCTTCGCCTCTAGTTCCTCTCTCTGGTCCCACCGGCGAGCTGCCCTTCGGCGAGCAGCCAACTCCCCGCCGGCCATCTAACAAGCGCCGGACCGCTCGCCCTGAGCCAGCCGCCTGCTCGCGGTCCAGGCAGCGGCAGCGGCCCCCTCGCGCCCCTGCAGGTGCTCCAGGCTGCGACCCTGACGGATAGCGGCCTAATCCCAACGCGCCACCCAAGGTGTGATGCTCCAAACCCTAACCCTAGCTGTACCTGCAGCCATGGAAGGGGTAGAATGCCATTGATTTAGCTCCGAGCGCCCCCCCCCCCCCCCCTGGTATACCTTTGTTCTTAAAATTTTTATTCATATTGGCCTATTTTCTATTTCCCCATTGATTGATTGCTCATTGCCATTGTCTCCATGTCCCTTGAACTGTACTTACTTAAGATTCAGTATTTTGAAAATCATATAAGAAGCGACAGCGATATACTCTTATTCGGGACCAAGGCAGGGCTGCACAAATATAGAAGCTGCAAGGTGAATATAGATCAAACATGTACTAAGCATGTCTATTTAGAGGTTAAATTGATTAGCTATTATGTAATTCATCTTTGTTCTTGGTTTTCCCCAAGGCATACAGGCTATTCTGCTTCATGTTATCAATGTCTCACGAGTAACTCTATACATGTCTTTTATTTAATAGTGGCATCAGAAGCTCCTAACGGGATTCATTAACCATTCAGTTCAGGTGTGTTATTTTTTATGTCCGTTTGCCAATCTGTACCAATAATCTACGATGTACAGTATATGTTTGAGCAGTTAGTGATCCAATGCACATACTTCTCCTTTTTTTCAGCTTGCCTTAGTTTATAAAACTATATAGTTAACACTATCAATCTGACTAATATACCTCTTGTCTTCCCAATAGCAATACTAACTGGAAGATCAAAACATGGTATCTCCCTGGTAGAAGATGGAGTGCTCTGAAACAATGAAAACCACACTGAGATAAGAGGACATCAAAACCATTTTTTTATCCATAGCACACTATGTAAGGTACTTAAACTTTTTAGCAGCCGTATTGAGAGATAAGAGGAAAATGTGTGAATGTTTTTGAACCTACGCACTTTCTTCTTTCTTCTGATCCCCTGCTACGTTTGTATGAATCTAAATCTTCATCCTGAGCCTCCCCACAACCATCAACCGTACATATCTAACAAGATAGAACAAGCCCTAGATAATGAGAATTAGGATGGTGATCACACTATCCCTCTTTCTATCTCATCTTGACTTCTAAAAATATTTACTATATAATTAACACAATATAATACAAAATAAAAAAACATAATTTTATGGTGTCTTCAGGATGAAATCAGACAGGTAGTGTGATTTGGGCAAAGTGACCAATAGACGGTGTCCCACAGACAAAATTTCCACAGAAATAATGACCCAACACTACAAGCAAAGTTGAGAGCAGAACTAAAACCCAACACATCGGCATCTTCTACGCAATCTTCAATTTCTAAAATCACATATACAAATGAGTGAGTACATAATCTATTCTGTAAAGCCTAACATGAATCCACGCACTAATCCTCTCCCCCTTCCTGCATCGCCTCCTCGCTGGTACTAGAATTTCTCTTACCTGTCGTCTCCTCTCCATCCCTCCCAAATTTCCCTCGATCCAGTGCACAATACGCAAACCCATCCGGCCATCAGCTGCCAGCCTGCCACCGACAGGGCGCCATCCGACCAACAAAACTTTACCTCCATAGCTGACCTCGAATGCGCTGCTACCCTCATCCAGGTCGTCGCCCTCATAGTGTCAAGGACAGTCTCCTCATTAGCTTCTGGGCGGTGTAGTGCAGCAGGGCAGTGGCGGGCGGCGGTGTAGGAGGTGGCGACAGCGGCGGGGTGCGCGCTGGCGTGCCCCAGCAATTGTGTTTTTAAAAAAAATACAGTTTTCCCTACG
>BCLG01001870.1:80977-93815 GCA_001602295.1 Zoysia matrella
GAGGATCGCCGGCCACACACACGCGGGGCAGGGCTAGTCGGCGCGCGCTCGGAACACGCCAGGACGTGCCAGTGCGAGCTCGAACCGCGCTCGGAACGCCCAGAGAGCGCCTGGAACACGCCGAATCGCGTCCGGAGCGTCCAGAGCGCGCCCAGCCCATCTCACGTGTCGAACAGTGAGCGCGGCCCTGGTCCCCGACCAGTGGGCCGTGTGACACTATGAGACGACCGCACGCGCACGTTCACGCCAAGTTTTCACACCGGTTTCGTATCCTCGGACATGGTCGCATGTCCACCTTGGACACGGCCATGAACCCGTACCCGTAGTTATGGACACGGGCACGGCCATGGACAACGTGTCCACAAATCACTGAACCCGTGTCCACGGACATGTCACAGTTTCACAAATCCCCGAACCCACCACGGTTCCACCTAACCATTTGTTGGCCACTTTGCCGCCACGTCTTAGCTCCGATCAGAACCACCACCCTACCGTTAGAACCGTTAGCACGAGCCCTACCATCCTAGGCTATCCAAACTCCATATTTCTGTTTGGTGCTTGTTTTATTTGTGGTTTTGTAGCTTTTCTTTTAGTAGTCTTATTGTGATTGTTGCTTATAGCTGAAGAAGAGCCCGAAGAAGAAGGAGAGCCCGAGGAGCCCGAGTACGAAGAAGAGCCTAAGGACGCCGCTGAAGGTAAGTCCTAACACCCCCTTGCACCATATTGAACCCATGTTTTATTACCGCAACCATAGAGCCCAATGCTTGCATTCATTTCATAAATTGTGTTAAAACGTTGTGTAGATTTATACCCACTTGCTACTAGGTAGTTATATTAATGTCAGTTACTTGTTGTAGTTAATGTAAATTATCACCTTGTTAGCCGTTGGCGACACATCCTTGTTAACAGTAGGCCTTTCGTCTTTAAATACTTTTAAAGAACAGAACGTTGCCCTGTTAATAGAATGCTTAGGGCTTTCCCCCTTGCGATGCTAGACATCGCCACATCATACACAATACATATGCAAAACGAGTTAAAGCGAGTTTGGTGGTGTGTGTAAATAAAAAGGGTTGGGATTAGTGCAACTAATGCTAGGTGAAGATGGATAATTTTGGTCGTGGGGTGGGGCTCACATGAGGTGATGGTGGTGTATAGGCTTTAGTTTGGTCCACCTGCCATGGAGGAGTCTGTCACCCCTGCCATATAAAGACCAGTTCGTTAGTCCTCGACTTAGCAATTTCGTGCAACCACAGAACCCAACAAATGGGAGGGACTTATCTCCGCTATGTAGGTATTCCACATCGAGCCATTAGGAGGTTGGTAGGACACAAGGGAACAGGAGAAGGGCGTGGGATAACTCGCGCCTGGCTCTCAACTATGTAATTGCCCGCGTCATGTGACCGTAAGCCCATGGATATAGCCTCTAGTTTGGTAATACCTAGTGGAGAGAAGGGGACCAAGAAAAGACGTGACTGTGGTAAATCTTCACGATTCGGCTCCGAGAATGTACTGTCACGTTATCAGGAGGGTGATACATCGGATAGCCCCTGTGTACATTTTAGGTGGAATCTGTGAAAACCTATGTAGTTGTGGGGTAAACGTTATGCAACTCTGTTGATCAGGAGAAGCGTATCCTCTGGGTACAATGTACAACCTCTGCAGAGTGTAAAATATTTTTGGATAGGCCGTTGTCAGGGTATTGACATGCTATTTGTTGGGTAGCCTACGATTAGTTTTCTGCATTGTCCTTGACGTGTGAGTGGGTGTAGACGTCCGTGTTTTAGAATATGTTGGTTGTATGCCTAGGGCCTGCATGGATGCGTGCTAGTGCTCGACTAAAATTTGGGGAACTGCTGAAAGGAGTGAAAACCTTTCTCAGGTTCACCCTACTAAAAGATGATAAAAATTGTTTTTCAATCCTGTTTAGAAATCTTTCCATTAGGAAGCCTCTGCATAAAAACTTACTTTCTGCAAAAACTAAGCCTCAGGCCTTTCCTTGCTCCATCCCTTGCAAACCTTGCCCCATTCTTACCGTTAGGGCTTGCTGAGTACTTTTGTACTCACCCCATTCCTTGCTGTTGTTGACGAGGATGACGCCGACTATGAAGATTAGAAGTCTTGCCCTTCGCTCGAGTGTTGCCTGTGGTTTGCTAGTAGTCGTCGAGTAGGTGTGATGTTTGAATAAAAGTAGCTGCGCCGACTTGTTGGATGTAATATAAGTTATATTTGTTATACCTTTTCGAAGGCATGTAGTACTTCGGATCCGTATGTGTAATAATATCACTTTGTTCTTGATGTGCGTACCAACTACCGGTCCAAGGATCGGTACAGGTGGCTCAAGGACTCACCTTCCTGGAAGGCGGTCTTACATCTTTGGTACTAGTAGAAGAGTGATAGGGAGTATTCATCCACTTCTAGAGCTTGTAGGGCTTGAGAGAAGTGATTTTTGCCTATTACTCTTGCCGTGGGCAGCCTAGACCGGCTAGCAGTCGGTGCTCGAGCTTTCGAGGAGATTGTGAAAGACGACACGAAGTTTGTACGCGGTTCTGGGTCCTCCGCTGGAAAGGGACACCAAGAGGGAGCGCCCAAGTCTTGGAGGGTTGTTCTAGCGCTTGGGTATTTTGTGCGACACTCGGGCCGCCGGTGTCTTCACTCCGAGAGTGAAGCGTACCCTTGTGTGCATCATTCCGAGAACGACGAGAGGGACCGGGACTCCAACGGGAGTGGTCCAACAAGGATTAGTGGAAGGCGCTTACCTTCCGAGACCTCAAAAAAAATAATTGAATATTCTCTATCTCACTCTCTTTACTTACCGCATTTACTTACCGTTGAGTAGTGTGATAGGTTGTTCTTTGATTCTTCTTGGTGGCTATCGTGCTAGTGCTAGCTTGTTGTTATTTTCATATCACTAGATTGTTAGGGTCTTGGCCTACTAGACTTGTTTAGGTTTGCTTCCGTTATGATCAAGTCTTGTAGTTTTAGTTCGTAGCGAAATTAGTGCTATAAGTCTACGATTCAACCCTCCTTCTCGGTGTCTTAGATCCTTACAAGTGGTATCAAAGCCAAAGGGCTTCACCGCCTTGAGTAAGGATGTCGAACGGTATGAAGACTCCGCTCATATTCGATGAGGACGATTACTCGTATTGAAATGCTCGCATGCAAGCCTACCTTGAGTCAATCGATGGGAAAGCATGGCAAGTAACTAAAAATGCTACAAATGAGAATAAGAGACATGATCATATTTTTATTAAGTGCAATGCTAAGACCAAGAATGCTACGTTTGGATGCATTTCTAAAAATGTCTTTTCTATAATCAATGCATCATCCACCGCGCATGAAATTTGGGTCTAACTGCAAAATATTCATGAGGGCTCCTCCGAGGCCAAGCAAGAGTATCATTATATTCTCAAGAACAAATATGATTCCATCACCATGCAATCTCATAAAAAAGCTAATGATGTTTACTCTCATTTGCATGTAGTGGTGGAGGAGATCAACGCCTTGGGCCTTAAGGACAAATTGATGATGTTGAAATCATGAGAAAGCTCTTGAGGATGTTACCGCCGAGTTACAACTCCATCGTCACGTGTCTCTTCCAAGCCAACTTGGCTACTCTCGCCGTTGACGTTATGCTAGGCAAGCTCACGATCTATAAGGGGTACATGTTGGGCAGCTCCACTAACTCTCAATTGCCCAAGAATCTTGGCCTACAAGTTGATCAAAAATCACTCAATGGTAAGAATAAGAAAAAGAAGAAGGTGGAGTAAGATAAGGATGAGGAGAGCAATAATGAGGACTTTGCGCTCTTTATGAAGAAGCTATTTCGCAAGGAAAGACTCATCTTCCAAGAGGAACTTCGGGTGCTTCAATTGTGGCAAGAAAGGCCATTTTACTAAGGAGTGTCTTAAGCTCAAGAAGGAGAGAAAAAAGAAGCCTCTAGTGAGAGTGATGATGAAGAACGCATGCGAAAGAGAAAATTTAATAAAAAGTTCTTTGTCAAGAACGAGAGCAAGAGCAAGAAAAAGAAGAAGTCCCCGCACAAAGCATATATTGTTGACGAGTGGCTCACTGATGATGATTTGGACCCTTTATCTTCAAGCGAAGAAGAGCTCGTGGGTATTGCCATGACTAGCTCCACCAATGAGCTACCACCACCTCCTCTATGCTTGATGGCTCGAAGTTGTGAGGGCTTCATTGATGAGAAAGATGATCTTGAGGAGGAGGAGAGCTATGATGATGAAGCTGATGGACCAAGCTACAATGATCTTGTCCTCTTCCTCGAGAAGGTTAACACGACCATCATCAAGAAGTTCAAGAAGATCGAGGTGGTGACCAAGGAGCATGAAGTGACGGTATTTCGAGTTCGAGAGCTTGAGGGGTAGCTCAATGCACTTAAGCACTCTCATAGTGTTCTATGTGAGTCTTATGAGGATCTCAAAGCGAGGCACGTAGAGCTAAGTGAGAAGCATAATGCATTGGTGCACATCCATGAAGCTTTTGATCTTGACTCTCTCCTTAACTCTTGTAAGCATTTAAATGGAGTTTCTACTTTTTGTGATCTAATCCTCTCTAAGGAGAGTATTACTATTGAGCCATCTATTTTAAAAGAATACACGAAGCTCAAAGAGGAGAGAGAGGCCGTGATGGATGCATTTGAGTGGCTTACTAGAGGAAGGCAAATTTAAAAGAAAATTCTAAGCAAGAACCTCATCAACAACCACAATCACAAGAGCTTAGAATCATATCCTTCCTCTATCAACATCATTTGCAACCAAGATGAGATCCCCGAATGGATAGTCCCGTTCATAGCGGATGACTACTATTGCGAGAAGTGTTGCCTTGATAGTCACCGCTCCAAAGATTGTCCCAAGGTGAGCGAGCCTAAGATTATGCCTAACGTTAACCTTTTTCATGAGAATGTGCACTATAAGCTTTTCAAGGATAAGGATAGAAAGGTGAAGGCCAAGCCACTCGGGCCACTAAATGACAAGAGGACAATAAAAAAGATATGGGTCTACAAGGTGATCGTGGATCGAGAGAGGAAGTCAAAACTGTCTTGGGTTTCCAAGAATAAGTGAAGGGGCATAGGTGGTGGATCGTAAAACGAATTGAAGATCTTTGAAGTCCACCATATGTTGATCGAGCTACAACACCAATCTACTCTTAAAGGAGGTTATTCTTGTACATAGTAGAGTAGGTTTTTTTTTGAATTGCATGGTAGATAGGACTCCTCCGTGGACTACATATTTGCACTATCATGCATTATGTGTAAAAAGATAAAAGAAAAAAAAAATTACATCGGTGCCTAACCACCTTAAGATATCCTTATGCATGGGGAAAGAGCTTGAGAAGATGGTTTGGCTAGCTCAAAGCAAAGCGGCGGGCATATGGTGAATAAGCTTGAGATGGGTCAAACTTGGCACCGAATAGGTTTTTTATGCAATGTCTTTAATTTGCTTGCATCTACATGGCATGCTTTAAATTCACTTGTATTAAAATAGCTTGTTTGCATGCATTGCATATAGGAACCACGGAGGAGGCGTGCTATTCTATTGAGAAAGTGACTACATTGATCATATGGATTCACATACTTCACAAAGAGTAACCAAAGCAATATTGTGCGCTTCATGCCCATTGAACCCTGTGCTTAACGGTCTCTAACATTTATTTACGTGGATCGTGATCTAAGGGTTCATACATTCCCTTTTTGGAGCCTTCTTCTCACTTTGGTGTTTATCGTTCCATCTTAATTGCGATCTGTGAAATGTTAAACTCTTTGTGAGTTATCTATTTGTAAAGGAGTGTTTGAGAGTTCTCTTTCTAGATAAGTGTGATATTTATTTGGTTTTTTGGTGATCGAGGAAACTTAAAGTCTAGAAAGAAATTCCTTTATTATGCAATTCCTTTAGGTCCTTCACCGGACATTCCGGTGATTATATCTTTAATTAGTCACTTCTGCGGAATTGGACAGACACCGGACATTCCAGCGATATCACTGAACAGTCTGGTGACTGGAAGAGAAAGCGGGTGCCTCTCTGGAATTGGAATTCTCTAGACATCGAACAGTATGGAATTTTGTAGTCACCGAACAAACTCTTTGGACCAGACAGTCCGGTGATTTCCTTAATCGACAAAATCTGGACCATCCGTTTTGATTTCTTTTAATCTCGGCTGTCGATTTTTTATTGACCTAGCCACACGTGTGTCCTCGGATTCTTAACCAAAATCGTGCATGCCTTCTCTCTCGTGCCGATCGCCATCGCCGTCACATCCCCGGTGCACCGCCCGCTCGCCGCCGACCGTCGCCTCGCCCTAGTGTCACCTCGTCTCCGGCTCCCGTAGTGCTCGCCCTCGCCACACTCCACCTCGCAGTTGTTGCTGCCGCCTCACATGCGCGCCCTGCTCGCCCTAGCCGGCCCTAGCGCTGCCGCCGCGCGCTGCGCCACCACAGGCCATCGCCGCTCGCCGTCATGCTGCCACCACCGCCCTAGTTTCCTTCCACGTCGTCGTACTCAACCTAGTTGTCACCTCCTACTCTCGCACAGAACCCTCGTAGGGTTTTTGATTTCGAGGTGATTGGACATGTTTCGGCGTGACTTTCGACAGTCTTCAGCACTTCTCTTGCGGGGTATTAGTTTTATCTTTTGCATTTCAACGAGAATGCCTCGCATGCCTTGTTTGTTAATTAATTACGAAAATTGGTATAAATTGCTTAAAGGTTTCACCTTTTATTGCCAATTGATGTGATTAGTTAACAAATTCCCGTACTTAGTGCCATATTGAGGTCTTTGCTTGCATATTTTTAGTATGACATTGAGTCTCCTGTCGCTAATATCACAATTTAGATGCTTTGCTATATTATGAATTGTGGTATTAGTCTGTCGATATCACCGTTGTTCTTATTTGCTTTATTTGATCAGTGATATGTCCTTGATTCCACCGCTAGGACTTCATTCAGAGTCGCTCATCTTTTGTGCTTACAACCTATATTTTATTCTTATGTGGTGCAGTGACAGTTGGACTGCGAATCAGGACAGTTTTAGCGGCAGTACAAAACTCTCTGTCAGTTCAGTGGTTTCACTTAGACAGGTTAAGAGCCAAGCTCTAAATCCTATCTTGCAGTGTCGGCTGGTCAGAGTTTCTTACAGTTGATCTCTCAGTGACAGTTAACAGTATGGGCAGACAGAGACCGAGTTCAGAGGAGAAGGGGAAGGGCAAGCCCATAGAGCCTGAGAAGAAGAACAAGAAGCAGAGGACAGGCGACCCTAAGTGGGAGAGAGCTCTAGCTGCAGCGGACGTTGATGTTCCTCCATCTAGGTGGGCAGGTGCTCTGAGGATTGGAGCAGTTGGGTCCCAAAGTGAGTTGTGGAGGTCGACCTGACAGAGAGTGGCAACCGCTTCTCTAGTTGCAGAGGTGCAGTCGCGGAGAGCTCCTGTCAGTAGGCAGTCGAGAACCACAGAGGGAGAGTCAGTCTAGAGGAGCTCATAGCAGAGGACACAGAGATGTCCACATCAGAGGACTGGAGTGTGCGAAATATGTACAGCTATAGCCGAGAGAGCTCGCCACGCCATGGGTAGGATCGCTGAGGTGGAGGTAGACTTGTTGAAGTTGAAGTGCCCGGCCGTCAAGGCCAAGAGGAGATTGGACTTCACTGCCTGGGTCTCCGCTGGGAGGTATGCGGGTGCTGATCAGTTTTGTACAGTACTCCAGCGGAGGATATTTGAGGCCTACAGGGCAGCTTGCCACTAAGAGTAAGAGCTCAGTATTTGCAGCACATCGCCACTATTCTTTAAAGGCACTGAGCAGAGGAGCTGGGGTTGACATGGAGGAGCACATCTCGTATCTCTTAGGTCTGTCAGATTTGGCCAACCAGCCCTTGAGATACAGTGAGGAGATAGTTCTGGAGTTCTATGTCTTCTTGTGGATCTCTTCGGATCGCTCATATGTTTGGTTCATGTATAGAGGGGAGCCACACTGTTTTGAGAAGTCTGATGTCTTGACAGCGCTAGAGTTCATATCTTCAGAGACACAGATTTACACTTTGGCCCATCCAGATTTTTCACCGCCGTTCAAACCTTTTGAAGGGATGGAGCCTAGTGATGAGACTGAGTATTGCTTTCTCGCCTCCTCATGGGGAGCATTACTCGAGGCACCCTCTGCGCTTGACACACGAGGCTCGTGTTCTTCGATGGTTGCTTGAGAGGCAGATAGCACCTCGTGCTGGCTAAGGGAGAGAGTCATTATTCTGCATCAATGGCTAGTGTGTTTTTTGCTGAGGCACGAGATATTTGATTTGACTAACTTGCTGCTAGCTCGGATGGAGGATGTGATATATGAGAGGATTGGAGCACGTCAGTTACCTTTTGCCCCCTACATATGCCTGATGCTGAGGAGAGGTAGAGTGATGACTGAGGAGGAGTATGCAACATTGACAGAGATCACCACTCCTTTCAGTCTTGCTGAGTCATCCGACTCCAGGGTTCTACAGTTTCTGCTTCTCAGAGCACACTTGAAGGAGAGGACACCACTGCCCCGAAGGATGTCGACACTGAGGCTCCGGAGGGAGCACAGCCAGGTGCGGGGAGCACAGAGGCTCCAGGTTAGGCCGAGACTTCTACCTCTCATGCCACACTTGACCCTACTCTTGCTGCCAGATTGGATGCTATTCAGGCAGAGCAGAAGGAGCAGGGGAGGTTTTGGGAGGAACATCTTGAGCTTATGCGTCGTGAGAGGGCCAAGTTCGAGGAGAGGATCCGACTCGAACGCCTCTATGTTGAGGAGCGGCTGCGGATTGAGAGAGCTCGTAGAGGGGAGAAGACGACAGGACAGAGAGTTCTATGAGAGGTCGCAGTGCACTCAGTTGGAGATGGCAGCGGCTATTTCATACATATCTGCCAGATTCGGAGCTATAGCATCATATCTCCAGGGGACTGGTATGCCACTTCTTCCAGCGTTTCCTACGACCACGCTGCCAGGTATCCTGCCTTCACAGCTCCAGCCTACTGCATCTCAGCCTCAATATTCTTCAGTGCCAGCTTTCACATCTGAGTTGCAGAGCCAGAGTCAACAGCAGTAGCAGCAGTCTACATTCACTACACTGCTCTCAGTCCCGCTTTCACCGTTTGTACCTTTTGGGGCAGCCAGCACAGTCACGACTACTAGAGGGGTCAGTGTTCATGTCACATCTTCTCAGTTCTCTCCAGTTTCCTCATACTCAATGTAGGTTCTATATGATTCAGCTGAGCTGAGAGTGTCAGCGCTAGCATAGGAGTCAAGGACAACAGTTGGTAGTTCTCCGATTGCTCCGAGAGTTATATCCTTTGAGGCTACTACTGCTGAGTCAGCGTTGTCAGAGCCACCGCCAGAGCCTTCACAGTCAGAGCCTGCAGCCACCACAGTCGAGCAGCCCAGAGCATCAGATGCTGATATCTTGGTTGAGGCCGGATATTCTCTAGAGAAGGCAGCTCAGGCCCTTGCCAGTGCAGATCAGCCAGCTTCAGTTGAGGGCAAGGAGCCATCCCCGACGTCTTCCTCCAGTCTGAGTGCCTTCGATGATGTTGAGCAGCTAGGAGGAGACCAGCCAGCAGCAGCAGTTCTGCCAGCAGAGGAGCAGCCGTCGATCGTCATTGCACCCACCTCTTCAGCCGCGCAGGACTAGATCTTCTATAGGAGTTGGGTGAGAGACATGAGGTGTACCGTTCTAAGTGCTAGCTGTGTAGGGGGAGGCTGTGTATGGGTAGATAGGGCTTCTGGATCTTATTTGGCGGATTTCATTAGCTCTTTGTGACATTTTGATGAGCTGGTGTTTCTTTTGACTCTTTTAGCAAATTGAGATGCACTCGGTTTTTGGACTAACCCCGTGGCTTCTGTGTGTATGGGTCCTAGTACTTAATCTGTTTTGCAGGTTCCTTGTGCATGTGTGCTCCCGTCTCATTCTCTATCGTGCAGGTTTCTTTGTCGAACCAGCGTTCTTCCTGTCTATTTGCTTTTTCGGTGCCATCTTTTTGGATGATTAAATGACAAAGGGGGGAGAGAGAGCTACCAAACAGGGGGAAGAACCGGAGGAGAGCGACGCTTCCTACCCACGACAAAGGAAAGGAACTCTTGTAAAATTTTTCTCAAGAGTCATCAAAGTAAGGGGTAAGTGTTCTTTCGAGATTTATTTTATTCTCTATCTTCTTTTATCTCGCTTGGACTGTTTGTGAGTATTATGGTTGTCATCAATCACCAAAAAGGGGGAGATTGTAAGCTTCATAACCTTTGAAGTCCCTTAAAAGGCATGAATTGATTTTGGTGATTGAATGAACAATCATAGGTAACGGTTGTATTGCAGGTACCACCCTGCTAATCCTACATCAATATGGTGGGCTTCCTCGGTGGATGACAAAGACAAACCCTAGAAAAGAAGTTGCCAGGCTTCGGAGGACCAAGGCTAAGGACTAGCTAGAGAGTCTAAAGGAACGTCAGTACTATTAAGGGGGTAAAGTCATTTATCTCCTATCATACAAGTGTCAGAGAGTGTGAATACTCCTTAGATCATCAGAAAGCACTAAAGATGACAGAAGAAGAGAAGTCGAAGACCGAAGCTCAAGAACCAGCTGAAGATTCAGTCACCAGACAGTCCAGTGAGGTCACTGAACAGTCCGATGAGCCTTGAAGGAGCTAGTCCAGAGAGAGGTGCTCTCTGGAGTAGACGTGGAGTAGTCACCGGACAGTCCGTCGGTGCAGTGATCGGACAGTCCGGTGAGCCAGAAGCTGAAGTTTAGAGAATGTGTCTCTGTGAGTCCAAAAGTGAAAGTCACCGGACAGTCCGGTGAAGGTATACACCGGACAGTCCGGTGTCCTATAGAGTAGACTCCAGAGGTGTTTCCCTGGTAGAGGAGGAAGAAGAGTCACCGAACTGTCCGGTGTTCCAGTCACCGGACAGTTCGGTGATTGTATAAAGTAGTCAGCTTTATGACATCACGTCTCAATGGTTGTTTCTGGGCTTGGAGCCTATTTATACCGTGGAGGGGGACGTTTTTCTGTGTGCCCTTGATTAGAATTGCTGGAGCCAAGTTGTGAAAGATCAAGGGACACCACCAATAGAGCACATTGTAAGATTGGAGATCTTTGGTGCCAGTAGTAGAGTGTTAGGGAGCATTCATCCACTTCTAGAGCTTGTAGGGCTTGAGAGGAGTGATCTTTGCCTATTACTCTTGGTGTGGGCAGCCTAGATCGCATAGGAGTCGGTGCTCGAGCTTTCGAGTAGATTGTGAAAGACGACGCCAAGTTTGTACACGGTCGAGGGCCCCCGCTCGAAAGGGACACCAAGAGGGAGCGCCCGAGCCTTGAGGGCTTGCTCTAGAGTTTGAGTACTGTGTGTGACAGCCGGGCCGCCAGTGTCTTCACTCCGAAAGTGAAGCGTACCCCTGTGAGTATCATTTCGGGAATGACAGGAGGTACCAAAACTCCGACGGGAGTGGTCCAACGAGGATTAGAGGAAGGCGCCTACCTTTCGAGACCTCGGAAAAAATCATTGAACACTCTGTATCTCACTCTACTTACCGCATTTACTTACCGTTGAGTAGTGTGATAGATTGTTATTTGATTCCTCTTGGTGGCTATCGTGCTAGTGCTTGCTTGTTGTTATTTTCATATCACTAGCATTGTTAGGGGTCCTGGCCTACTAGACTTGTTTAGATTTGCTTCCGTTGTGATCAAGTCTTGTAGTTTTAGTTCGTAGCGAAATTAGTGCTATAAGTCCACCGATTCAACCCCTTCTCAGTGTCTTTGATCCTTACACCTATAAAACGCGTAGGGCACATTATCTTCCCCCACGATATTTTCACTACAATTCTTTCTCTACGAAAATTTATAGGGAAATACCTTTTCCTGGAACATCGACGATTCTAGTAGTGTTGGGCCGGTCTCGCATGCCGAGTTTTTGGTTGGAAAAAGTCGGCTCCCTTAACTATCATCGTTGTACTCTTTTTCTCCTTTAATTACAAAATAGATATGTAGACTTCATCAACTATCAAACCCATTCGGTTTTCCTTCTCGATCGGTATGGATAACGGTTTTAACTGACATAGATAGCTGACATGGACAACTGACGTATCCCATCTTTATTCTAAATTAGAAAATGAGTACTTCATCATTTCAAAAAATTATGAAATATATTTAAATCATTTCACAAGGAACAACTTTTGTTTGAGGCAAAATAAGAAATTTGGAACATATTTTACTATAGAAATTCAGAAATATAAATAACCGTAAAAAATAATCAAGACCATTGAAATCTTTTGATAAAATTTCATAATTTTTTCTAAATTCATATCTTTCCAAGTATTTTTAAACAAGAGTTGTTTCACATAATTTTTAGTAACTTTTTAAATTTCAATTTTTAAACCTGATTTCAAATTCAAATTTGAGCTATTTTTACTTTAATTTGAGACCAAATTTTAAATTTGTTTAATTCAATTATCTCTAAGTGTTTTCAAACAAGAGTTGTTTCACATACATTTTTAAAAGTTTTTAAATTTCGATTTTTAAATCTAAATTCAAATTCAAATTAAAATTTCAAATTTGGTTAATTCATGACTTTCTATATATTTTCATAGAAGAATTGTTCCACATACATTTTATTTGATTTTATTTAATTTCACTTTTGAACTTAAATTTAAATTCAAATTTAAAATTTGGTCTAAATTATTTTTGTTTCTTTTGAGCTCAAATTTCAAATTTTTTTAATTCATGACTTTCTATGTATTTTCATACAAGAATTGTTTTTTAAAAACATTTTCTTTGAAAATATTTAAATTTCAATTTTAAACTTGAATTGAAATGGTTATTTAT
>BCLG01001871.1:0-40929 GCA_001602295.1 Zoysia matrella
GTCCGATTCGCGCTTCCCATTTCGTTATCCCTGATGTGTGGTGGTGCAATGTTGAGTGGTTGAATTCAGTGTGAGATAAGGGTTCGATGCGCCTTGTGGTTGTCAGTGCGGCGTGTGTTCGTCGGAGGGTGGAGTCTCAGTACTTTTTAGTGATTTAGGGATTGTGCTCTGGCTAGGTTTTGTTGTTTGGATGGAAATTTTGATGGTGGACCATAATGCTCATCTTGTATGTTATGATCCAATGGATTGAATAGTTCGTTCCTCCTTGTTACTTGCTGTTACATTCTGCGGTTTAGCGGTTGTTAGACTTGTGTGATAGGAGTATATATTGTAATGGGTGAAATGAGTTGTGCAGAAATGTTATACTCCCACCATTTTTGAATTTATAACGTTTAATACAAGAAGTCTGATGTAATTTGAACTAGTTTAGCTGTCCTAAACTTTGTATATTTAAGAATGGAGGTAGTATTATAGTACTCCAACAAAACTATTAGCATTTCTAAAACTTCAAGCAAAACTGTATACAAAACTATTATTCCACGAAAAAAGGTTTAAAAAGCGCTCGATATTCGCTAACACGTGACTAAGCGCTGAGTGGTGGCCTTCCACCCTTTTTTTTGGGGGGAGGAGGGGGGGGGGGGTGTTGCTTCCTAGGCATTGGGATAGCTTCCACGTGAAAGTGGCTGCCAACACGTGTCAGGTAGCCGACGGTGCGACACAAAGGGAGGTGGGCACAGGTGGCGGATGCGGAGATATGCCGTCAATTTCCCGAGGTCATGCCACCAGAGATGAGCAATATTCTGCTGCCACGGAGATTTACCATCCTATGTTGCACAGCATCGAGCTCTCCCCGGCTCCAGTGACCTCGCACCACTTGATCTGAGTTTATTTTTCTTGATGTCTGTCCAGCTCATGGTGGTGGGTGGAGGCAATGCTGCATGTGGTGGCTGCTGGTCGTGTATGGCGGTGTTTAGGGCAATGTGGAGTTGGGCTGGTTGGGCCAAATGGGCCATATAGTTACAGCCATCTCATGTTTTGTTCTTTCCCCCTTCTATTTTTTTTTCAGTTATGCATTAATAGATAAAGCTTTCAATCTATACAAAGCTCCTAGGCATGCCTAAAATCGCCTACGCACTAGGCAGAGGGTCACCGCGCCCAGCGCAGACATTATGATATGATCCAATTGATTGTGTAATCTGTTTTGACCTTCCTCTTGATGTTACATTTTTGCCTTTGCTAGACTTGTTCTTATGGCATTGGGTGAAAAAAAAGTTTGTTGTTGAAGTATTATAATCAGTCCATTCTTAAATATGTGATGTTGAGGACAAGTCATATGTCATACATTTAAAGAAGGAAGGTGGTATGGTATTGCAATATTCCACATTTCCGAAGTTGAAGCAAAACTGTAGAGTTTATAACAGCTTGTCAGGAGCATGCTGAATTACATATTTACATTGGCTAAAATGAGGTGACATTCTTTTGTGTAACTGCAGATCCCAATGGTAGGAAGGATGATCAGGTACTTATCAATTTTGAAAGGATTTCAATTGATTTAAAAATCTCGTTTCTAAGGATTTGTCTCACTTTGAATACTGGCTTACAGGTAGCAGAGGCAATGAAGAACCTGAAATCCATTTTGTCTAAGGAGGTCAGAACACCTTGTGACTCCTAGTATACCTTTTTTATACTTTTTATCTAGATATGTGGCAATACAGACCCACTCACACTTGCTGTTTAACTTGTATCACCTTGGTTGCTGACCTCTGGCAGCATACTTTAAACGGGTGTGCATGAGCTTATGCACCGAACTATGGTACCAACAAATGATTCATGTCAAGTTGAATGAAAGACCACAACATTGAGGCCAATTAACCTTTCATTCCGGCGCTCCCTCCCTCTGTTAGGCTGAGTGAAAGACCACGACATTGTAGTCAATTAACCTTTCATTCTGTTCATCCCACTCTACACATATTATTGTAGCCTCATTAGTTTTTTCATGGTAAAGTGCACTAACGATCCTCAAACTAATTCAGGGGTGTCACGTAGGTATGTACGGTCTGTAAAGTATTAATTATTTAATTACATATTTGGGTCTCTAAATTTTAAAATTGTTCCACTTCCATGTGAAATTCAAAGCATACCAATGTGACCATATCTGTATTATGCCTCCTATCCACTGTAGTCGTCCAACCACATTATTATGCCTCTACACTCACTGCCATCCATGATAATGATTTTGTGCTGTCTGCCCTACCACAACATGAGTGGTACAGAAATTGGATGACATGGATGCCTGGATGCTCCATGGATTCCAAGCAAGCAGCTCAACACTGATTAGAGAGATCTAGACCTTGGGAAACTAATTAGAATGTTCAGGAACATGAAAATGTAAAATAATAGCTAAAGAGCATAGGTGATATACCTGAGCAACTTTCCAGACCGGTGGACCACTGGTGCACTTCACTCTATCTTCTATGCCAAAATAGTTTTCAGGACATGGCATATTAGCTACTGTGTGTAATGCAATCATTGGCACTGGCGGCAAAGGTAGACTTGAACTTACGGTGGTGCTTACATGATATTTATGCCTAATTTTCAGCAATTAGCTGGACATAATAAGGTTCTTAATGCTACTTATTTTAGCTAGCCTGGTGCTAGAGCACCGGGGCAGCATAACATGGCTTCACCACTGATCATTTGCAGTCCATCTTTCATGTTGTGGTAATTCAATGCTTTTGACTTATCATGTTGACTACTCCCTCCATCCCAATCTACTTGTCATCCTTGATTCCCAATACACCTTTCTCTATTCCCAATACATCTCTCTCTCTCTCTCTCTCTCTTCATTTTCAATTACAGCCCACCTTTTTCACCCTCCTTATTTCCCATCCACGAAACCAGGATGACAAGTAAAAGGGGACAGAGGGATTAAATATGATATAGTCACTAGTTGCTAGGTGTTTCCTCAACTAATTCATGTTTGCATATTTTTTTGGACTTCAGGTCATTGATGCTGTAGCTTCTAGTCAACAAGAAGCAGGCACATTGAATCTTGACTTTTTTCGGAATCATGCATCCCCCTCTTGGAAAACTGATGATCTGGTCAGTGGGAAAAGCGTGGATGTTGATGGCAAGGCTAAATCTGAAAACGGTGTTGCAGAGCATGATTTACCAAAGAACAAACCACCCAAAGAGGATCATGGTACAAAAATAAATGCGAGCTCCCAAAGTATTTTCATCTTTTGTTGTTGGCTATGGAAAATAAAGTGCCTTTTGATGCAGATAATCATCAAATTGACACAGCAGCAAAAATGGCTCGAAGGGTACCTGTTCTAGCCTTGTGTATATATATGTATATATTTTGTGGTATTTCTTGTTAGTATTTCTTATGCCTTTTTATTTCCCTATACACTGAAGAAACTGAGGGAGAAAAGGCGAGAGAAAAGAGCAATGGATTTGGCTCGTAAGGATGATGAAGCACATGTCAAACTGGAGAATGCAGCTATTGAGCGGTCAAAAGCTGTTGATTCTGCTGTGCTTGGGAAATACAGCATATGGAGGAAAGAGAATGAGAATGAGAACTCTGACTCAACAGTTAGATTGATGAGGGACCAACTCATCATGGCTCGTGTTTACTCTGCACTTGCTAAATCAAAAAACAAAAGTGAGCTGTATCAAGAACTGCAGACTCGAATCAAGGAGAGCCATCGAGCTGTTGGAGAGGCTACTGCTGATGCTGACCTGCATCAGAGGTATGCATCTGCACTGTTGTATTTTATTTTCTTTGTTCATGGGGGAAAAGCATTCTTATTTTTATCTCATTTTTAATAAATTTTCTCCTTTGCAGTGCACCTGAGAAAATCAGAGCAATGGGTCAAATTCTATCAAAGGCTAGAGAGGAAGTGTATGATTGCAGGGCGATAACCCAGAGATTGAGAGCTATGCTTCAGTCAGCAGATGAACAGGTCCGGAGCTTGAAGAAACAGAGTTCATTTCTTAGTCAGTTGGCAGCAAAGACTATCCCAAACAGTATTCATTGCTTATCTATGCGTCTAACAATTGATTACTATCTCCTCCCTGCGGAGAAGAGGAAATTCCAAAGGAGTGAAAATTTAGAAAATCCAAATCTGTACCACTATGCACTTTTCTCAGACAATGTCTTAGCAGCCTCTGTGGTTGTGAACTCAACCATCATGAATGCCAAGGTAATATGCATGTCATTTAAATCAGTTGTATTTTTTTAACTAGTTTGAACAGTAATTCTTGACAAGTGACATGACTTCTTCAGGAGCCAGATAAACATGTTTTTCATCTTGTGACTGATAAATTGAACTTTGGAGCCATGAACATGTGGTTTCTGGTGAACCCACCTGGCAAAGCCACCATCCATATTGAGAATGTGGACGAGTTTAAGTGGTTGAATTCATCATACTGTCCTGTTCTGCGGCAACTTGAATCTGCTGCCATGAAAGAGTATTATTTCAAAGCTGATCGACCACCCACTCTCTCAGCAGGTTCATCAAATCTAAAGTATCGGAACCCCAAGTACCTTTCGATGCTGAACCACTTGAGATTCTATCTCCCAGAGGTCTACCCAAAGTTGGATAAGATACTTTTCCTCGATGATGACATTGTTGTGCAAAAAGATTTGACGGGCTTGTGGGATGTTGATCTTAATGGAAAAGTCAATGGTGCCGTGGAGACTTGTGGGGAGAGTTTCCACCGTTTTGACAAGTATCTTAATTTTTCAAACCCACATATTGCTCGGAATTTTGATCCTAATGCTTGTGGATGGGCTTATGGAATGAACATATTTGATCTGAAGGAGTGGAAGAAGAAAGATATCACTGGGATCTACCACAAATGGCAAAACATGGTGGGATTCCTATTTTTTTCCTTACAGAATCTCCTTGATTTACAAAAAAGAACTGTTGCACAAGTTAGCATGTTCTTACTTTGAACACATCACGTCTCACATAATCATCTTGCTGTTCTGTTCTGTCAGAATGAAGACAGGGTTCTTTGGAAGCTTGGGACTCTTCCGCCTGGCCTCTTGACCTTCTACAAGTTGACACATCCCCTGGACAAGTCGTGGCACGTTCTTGGATTAGGGTACAATCCAAGCATTGATCGTTCAGAGATTGATAATGCAGCCGTTGTTCATTACAATGGCAACATGAAGCCATGGTTGGAGCTAGCAATGACCAAGTACCGACCATATTGGACTAAGTATATTAAGTATGATCACCCTTACATCCGTGGATGCAATTTGAGTGAGTAGATATACGTAAAGTAGAACTGACTGAAGTGTTACCAAGACAATTGTTCCAACGCCGTGTCCAAGTGGTAAGTTTCTTTGAACAAGTAGTATTATTTGTAGCTATTGATTGCTTTCCTGGAGAACCAACTACTGATGGATGTCTCTATGAGAATCGTATTATAGTTAGCAGTTTTTTATTCAATTAATGTGCAGTTTTGTTTCTCCAAAAAAAGCATCGGAAGAGATCTGGATTGCTTAGAGGTGTCTATAGAACTACCCCATTTCTGGAATCATATGCCTTATGTATACGGTAATTTAAGTACAAGGTAACGTGCAAAGAATGAATCAAATGAGTACAGATTTGTGCGACAAATGTAAACTACTGGACAGTCCTGCAGCATCAATTGTGCCCCTCCCGCTGGTGGCAAGCAAGGCACGCAGCTGCGAGGAGATGAAGCGAAGCCTCGTGGCGTGAGCGTGCTCCCACCGAGGACCTTCCCTGAACCAAGAGTAAAGTGGGATAGTTGAGAACGTACAATCTGTAATCATATATTCTGCTTTTAAGTTGTTGTGACAGATCGCATCCAGAAAAAACGATCCATCAATTATATGATCTTATCGTTATTTGATAAAGCGAAGACTAACAGTACAATTTAAGTATGATAAAATACATTATAAATTGTTAATTAGATTACAGCGGTAACTTTATTTGGACTAAGGTTTTCTGAAAATTGAGTCTATATGATGTATTTTTTAGCAGTATACAACAGCAGCGCGGCGAGCAGAGCTATCAACGAACAGTCACTCTCGAGGGTCGCTTTTGTCAGAGAAATTATTTGCACATAACTGCAAACAAAACCATAAAGAGCTAAACTCTGATCATTCAAATTTTTAGCAAGTCTTATCTGTCAACGTAGCTAATTACAGCTGACTTTAAAAATATAATAAACCTGACTCACGGGAATGACTATTTACATAAAACATAGCACTATTAGTGAATCTTTAGGTTCAAAATATGTAAATTTAATTTACTATAATTATAACAAATATGGTTGTCAAATAATTAATTATAAACTAAATAAAAAATTTAGATTATTATTATTAGTCTAGTTGTTATTATGATATGACGCAGTGAACAAGTGGTACTCGTTATTATGAGTGACAGCGATTATAATTGATTTACATCAGCTGAGAAAACTCGAAGTACAAGACACGTACGCTCTTTCCAAAAGCCGCATGTTGTCACTTTTCATAACAATATCATAGGCCCGATCTGACGCGCATCTCTTTCAAGTACATGGTTCTTCATGTGATCATCACATTGGTTTTTTTCTGCTCCTCTTTTTTAGTCTCACATCTTCAGTATGTCTTCGGTACTGTTCACTTTAACTGACACAGATGAGGCTACCACCGTGAAGGCACTGCTTTATCAATCTTCCTATACTCTATCTCCGTCTGGTCTCAGATTTATTTAAGTGTGAGATAAAATAAAACCTATAGTTCACGAGTGAGGTTTCTCATTTACTCGACTTCTACTGTTTATTAGAACTCATAGTCTAGCTCTACATCGAGTTACCTGTATCAATATACAATTAATAGGATAAGTAGCACTATCATGCATTCTAGGGTTTCAAATAACTCCTATAACTTAATGCATAATACATTAACCATACAATATATAGTGACAAAATAAAAAAATTTAAAATAAAGTTAATGCACCGATGTTTGCCTGGATCTGGAGCAATGTAAGCACAACCAAAAAGGAAGATCTTCAGCAGCAACAGACGGCTTCTGAGCAACCAGATCCATCAGATGGCCTTCCACGTCGCTTTCTAAATGTATGAAATGATGTGCAGGCAATGATCAGTTATGCACCTAATAGCATTTTAATGTTTTAACTCGTCATCCCATGCGACGAGAGGTTCACAGGCGATGATGTGCTTATGAATGCATATGACAAGGGTTTATATGCAAATAGTTCATGCGCAGATGAGTTTATTAACTTAAAGCGCTAACTATATTTATATGACAATGTTCTGATTGTTACATAAAAGAAAGAGTTTTCTATAGTATTATATTGGTCATGAGAAGGGGATTATTTCTAAATCTTGTTAATATAGTTCTTGAAGGCATAACTTATAAATTGAGTGGCTCATAATATTAATAAGACTATAAACTAATTTATGAACCAATTTTTATAATTTATTGCACTACTATGAATTTCTAATGAACTAATTACTATCTAGGAGAAATAAATTATTTATAAATAATCTATAAGTATATAAATTCTAAGTAACTCTAATATGACATATATTAATCAGTAGGACATAATTATACATTGTTCACATTTTTAATATGCGTGAAAATGGATATATGAATTAATGCATGATGCACACTATTTAATTAACATAATTATTGAAAACGCAGAAAATTCATCTTTGATAGTTCTAAAATATTCTATATGATGAGATGATTCCAACGGTATATTATTTGTAATTTTTGGAGCTAGGAGTCAATTTCTATGATTTTTGCAAAATTATACCGATTTCTGTGCAATTATTAAAGGATTTCTGGATTTAACCAAAACTCCTGGCCAAATGGGGCCACGTGGTGGCCTCTGGGGCTGACCACATGCTTGGCCACAGGGTGGCTGCCCTTAGCTGCACGCGATCCCATGGCCACACGGGATCCTCAAGTCAGCAGCAGGCCGGCAATGGAGGACTCACCGGCGCGCGGCGGCGCGGCTTCAAGGGACCCTGGCCCGAAAATGATCTACACCGCAAGGACAGCTTTGAGGTGGGGTCAAAGGGCGGCGGTTCTCACTTGAGACCGTCGGCGACGGCGGCGTGCGGTGGCGTGACTTCGACAAGGTGTAGAGCTCGGCTTGGTTGACGAAACTTAAAACGGCTTTCTCCTACAGCTTCACGGAAGCGAGTAGAAGCCCGGCGTCGAGGTTGTCGCCGTCGAGAAGGGGCCGAGGGTGGCCGGCGTCGGCTACCTGGCGAGGTTCCATGGAGGCCGGTCGTTCCACATTGAAATTAGGCACAAGACGCCCGCGATTCTCAGGAAAACATAGGTCCCCGAGTGTGCAAGGAAGGGAGAGAGCTGGTGACCTGAGGAATCGATGTGTCTCGCCAAACCTTGTC
Organism: Zoysia matrella; assembly: GCA_001602295.1. Lineage (NCBI taxonomy): Eukaryota > Viridiplantae > Streptophyta > Magnoliopsida > Poales > Poaceae > Zoysia > Zoysia matrella. The sequence continues at coordinate 8,407 of BCLG01001871.1, forward strand.
GGATTTGGATGGAATCCATCCGGCAGCTCCAAAACGTCGAAAATTTGGGGAAATTCGAAATCGGTTCTATCCCGCGCGAGAGAAACCGAGGCGAGGTGCTAGGAGGCTTGGGCGAGGAGGGGCTCAGCTTCATGACGAAGGACGGAGGCCGGGGATGGCTCGGAGGACGGCGTTCAGTGGTGGTGGTGCGTTTGGTCATGGGAGAGCGAGAGAATGAGGGAGAGAGAGGGACGGCTGGGGATAAGAGCCATGGACAAAGAGGGTAGCGCGTGTCCCCTGTACCCCGACAGTGCTATCGTGGCCCGGCTGCATGGCTGCCACTGCGGGAGGCGCGCTGGCGCCAGGAGAAGGAAGGAGGGGGCGCAGTGGGGCTGGCAGGCGGGCCCCAGCTGCCAGGGAGCTCCTCTAGCCTTAATGCTTAAGAATTTTGTGCACAGAGAAAAGGTGAGCAAACAATCTCTAAAAGAGTTGAAATTTGGAAGAACATTTCTTCAACATGTGGTCTACAATATACCCAACATTCACAGGTTCTTGCCAAATAGGATGGAAGATATGGAAATTTGAAAAAGGCTTAATAAGGGAAACTTGGAAAATCTGCTGAAAGAAGATCAATTAACCAAATTTTAGGGTCCTAAGTAAATATCTTCCGAGCTCTGATGTGAACGAAACTTGGTGGAGATGTTCTAGACAAGGTCTTCTAGCATCCTACCAACATGCACCGGCAGTTTCACGAGAAATTGAAAGAGATTGAATTTCGAAAAGGATTAACTGATAAGGGAGTTCTGAAACTTCCGAAAAACAGAGCAGTCTCCCATTTTTTTGTGGTGTAAAAGAAATACTCTCCGAACTCTGATTGGAACAAAACTTGGTAGAATTTCTCTTCAACATGGAATCTACAACATAGATCACATTCACAAGATTTTGCCAAAGGAGCTAGAAGATAAGAGATTTCGAAATTGACTATCTGATATTGACACTTAGGAAATCTATTGAAGGCAGATTATTTAGCCATTTTGAGGTCTTAAAAGAGTACCTCTAGAGCTTTGAAATTTCTGAAACTTCGCAAGAAGATAGAGAGATATGTGCTGAACAACTTTTGTGTTGGGATCAAGTAGAATTTCGAACTGGATTTGAATTTACAGAATTTAGAAGAAGGCTACTCACGAAGGAAACAGGATTTGGATTGGGACCTTTTATTTTGAACTATTTTGAACAGAACCTTAGTATCTTCTTATAATCTGCCACATTAGGGAAATTTTAGTTTAAAACTTGACTTTGAGAAATTCATAGCCCTTGTGTTTAAATGTTTTGAACTTTCACTATTTGGAAGATTTGAATTCGTATTTAAATTCTTGAAGTTTTTATTTTGCCAAAAAAATTTCTCTTTAATGCTTCCACACCTTTTTAAACCTATTCACACTTGGCTCTTCCTTTGAAAGAACATGAAATGTCACAGCTGTCATCTTTAACTAATTTTGTATTTAAAAGATTATTTTAAATATGTAAATTTAAAAAGAATATGTTTTTAAATAAATTATAATGAATAAATAATAATTATATATATTTAATAAGATAAATAGTCAAAGATGTGGTGCGCATGTTTATAGATGTGAGTGTCGAGGTTTGTGGCGTCAATGGTTAAAATATATGCCCTTTCGTGGGCATATGGGATTACCGATGGGGACTGAATAGAGAATCATGATTCGGCACATGTTTTTTCTAAACTAGATCCAATGACGCGTTCAAGAGCTGACTATGAATGTTTTTCATAAATATTTCGTAATGATAAGGAAAGAAAAATGAATTTTGGCCCACCTAAAATATGTTGTTTCCTCTCCGTTTAGATTCGTTTCATAATTTTACGTCAAGTGGGTTTTCATATGTAAACAATCGTAAGGCGGCAGCAGTCACTAGCATGTTAGGGAGTGGGATCCCTTTCTTTTTAGTCTGCTGCCTGGGCATCAACCAGTGCATGGTGTGAAGATGCTCGACAACAAAGGAATAGAGCCACACAAGAAAAACCAAAGAAACCCCTGAACTAAACATTGAGCAGATCCACTGACGAGTCATGAGCCATGACCCATTGCCACTGCTGCTACGTCCAAAAGTATGGAGGTAACTAATGATTGAGTATGCCACTTTGACTCAGTCGCGGCAACGCACGAATCAGTCCGACACCCTTTAGAGGTTGACTGCTACTTGGTCAGCAGTCATCAGAAATGGAGCTGCATCTTGACCGCAGATCATGGGGCCATTACCGGGTCCAGTTGAGCTCGTATGGTCTTGTTTATCCTTCAGTCCCTCGCACCAGCCGCCATGGAGGGATTATATAAGCATCTTCACGGCAAATGCAGGAGAAGCCCGTATTGCTATAGGTCGTTGGGGATTGAGTGAAGCCTCCAAAGAGGCGAACACGAGGGGGTCAATTTTGTAGCCGGCGGCACGGACAAAGAGCTGAAGTGCCAGCTGCACCCTCGGTTTCTCACCTGTCTCCACAACCAAATCGATCCAAATCGGTCCTCCTCCTCGGCTCCCAGGTCCTCTGCGACTCGTACGATCCGTACGTCGTCGTCGATCGTTCTGAGGAGATGATCCGTAGGTGCTTCTGTTGCGTCGCCGGCGATTCCGAGCCGGAGGAAGCCGCACCCACGGCCCATCGTCGACGGAGGTACACATACATGCATCATTCATCTGCCTGCACATGTGAGATGTGATTACGCTGCTCATGTGCCTGTGATGAGGCCAACTGAATCGATGAATCTTTCTCACGCTTTCTGTTGTTTGGATGATTTGAAGAACGAATAGGTCGAGGGCGTCCAAGAACAGGAGCGTGGAGTACCCCTGGGAGATGTACACGCTCAAGGGGCTGCAGCAGGCGACCAGCAACTTCAGCCAGAGCAACAAGCTCGGCGAGGGCGGCTTCGGCACCGTCTACCGGGGTCGCACGTCCAAGGGCGTCGAGGTGCGTGCGTTTCATCCATGATCCATTGATCCGTCCTCCTTGTGTTGCCGTGCATCCATTGGTGGAATTGATGTGATCGTTGCGACCAGATCGCGGTGAAACGGCTTAAGGCGATGACGGCCAAGGCGGAGATGGAGTTCGCGGTCGAGGTGGAGATCCTCGGCCGGGTCCGCCACAAGAACCTGCTCAGCCTCCGGGGATTCTACGCCGGCGGCGACGAGCGCCTCATCGTCTACGACTACATGCCCAACCAAAGCCTCCTCACCCACCTCCATCCCCAACGTGGCGTCCCGGCTTCAGAGCGGCATCAACCCCTCAGTTGGCCACGCCGCGTCGCCATCGCCATCGGCGCCGCCGAGGGCCTCGCGTGAGTCATTACCGCGCTCAAGCTTGTACATCACACAGAAGAAGGCAATTCTTTTAAATCCTGCCACGACCACGATGTCATGCCGCTAGGAATCCGTGTCTCACGTATGCAGGTACTTGCACCACGAGGCGAACCCGCACATCATCCACCGGGACATCAAGGCGAGCAACGTCCTGCTGGACGCGGACTTCGTGCCCAAGGTCGCCGACTTCGGTTTCGCCAAGCTCATCCCGGACGGCGTGTCGCACCTGACGACGCGGGTGAAGGGCACGCTGGGTTACCTGGCACCGGAGTACGCAATGTGGGGTAAGGTCTCCGAGAGCTGCGACGTCTACAGCTTCGGCGTGCTCCTGCTGGAGCTCGTCAGCGCGCGCCGCCCGATCGAGAAGCTCCCCGGCGGCGTCAAGCGTGAGATCGTGCAGTGGGCGGCGCCCCTCGTCGAGCGCCGCAAATGGGAGCGCCTCGCGGACCCGCGCCTCGCCGGCCGGTTCGACGCCCAGCAGCTCCGCGCCGTGGTCGAGACGGCCATGCTGTGCACGCAAGGCAACGCCGAGACCCGGCCGACCATGGCCGACGTGGTCGAGATGCTCAAGTTCGGTAGCGTCGAGAGGCGAACCAAGGAGATCGTCCCGGTTGAGCCGGCGAGCAGCGAGGGGACGACAATGGAACTGGACGACGTCACCGGCAGCAGCGAGCCACTGGACAGGCGGAGCTGGAAGCTTACTAATCTGAGGTGATCCACGTCCATGGATTATTCGTCTGGATCCTGCATGCATTATTGAACCAAATCAAGGCGTGCAAATGAGATGCGTATGGCAATGGCCGTTGGATCACATTGTGAATCAATTAGCGTACGCAATCGGCGGTAAAATTGTAGTATTTTGATAGGAGAAATCAAGAATTGTTTGTTTTCTCCGCCGGCAAAGTTTAATTTGCTTGCGTGGAGGGGTTGTTGCTTGATGAAATTATTTAGGGGAGTTGGCCGGTCTGCAGAAATGATTAGAGATCAAATCAATCTTTGTTCTATGATTTGGTTTATAAAATGAGGGCGTCCCTGCATAAAAAAAGATAATGAGATCTCTGTTCTACGATTTGGTTTAGACAATGAGGGCCGCCCTGCAAAAAAAAAATTAGGGCATAGGTACACACACATGCAATTCCTGCTTCGCTGAAGCTAGTGTATTGCAATTATCAAGTACTTCTCTTAGTTTGACATTGTTCACTTCTAACATCATTTTTGATTATTTTTTATATTCATGAAAATATGATAAATACAAATGTCATAGGTGATTTTTTTATCAATAAAGTTATATAAATCATGATTTATAATTTTATATATTTGAACTAATTTTTAAAATAGGATGAATGATTAAAGATAATGTTAAAATTCGTCAACAATAGCTAAGGTACGGAGGGAGTACTTTCTCAAAAACCGATAGTTTTAAAATTCATGTTTTAATTCTCAGATAAGCGACGTTGGTTCAAAACAATTGAGCATGACTAGTCAAGTCTTTTAGCCTAAAATAAATATACTACTACTATCCTCCATCTTAGTAGTCAAGTCTTGCCTGTCCACCGAACTGTACTTCGGCTTATTTTAGTGCTGCTCTAAAAAAACAATTGGAACCAGCAGAACTATATGTATGGTGGTCAATTCCAGAGCGTCCAAATGGCAGCCCCACGGACAAACAGGAACAAAATGTTCCTTTCTTTGGACAGGGCAAATTGACAGGACAAATTTTAAATTAAAGGGTGAATTTGGTGCATGTCATTGCAATTTTGCAAATTTTGAAATATATCATTGATGTGTCAATGACAGATGAGATTCTGCAAGTAAATGACATGTGAATCCGAATGACATATTTTAAATTTCATAAAATTATAATACCATGCATCAAATTAATTCTAAATTAAAAAATAATTGAAAGCTCAGACAAAATTTAGTAGTTCTACTACTACTGCTACCGGTCGTGCCAGACGGCTGCAGGCGCTTGCTTATTGGCCCCTGAAGACTCAGGGCGGGCCAAGGCCATTCTGATGGAGTATGATACTCTTCGTTGCCCTGGCCCGTTAACTCCCCTAACGGGCCTAACTCTCCCGTGGGTGAAAAGGGCCCAAGCTTTTTTTATCAGTATCAGATACTACTCCAGTAGTGTATAGAAAAATCAACCCATCATTTTCTATATACAATAAAAAATGATTTCTGGACGAGTACCTTAGTGCCACCAAAACAAAAGGAGGCCACCACTTTGGTCTTAAAAGGTTAAGCATATGGAGTACTACTCCCTAGTATAGAAAAGGGCACTCAGCTTAAGCGCTTCTCCAATGGCATGCATGCAGGATCAAGCTAGGCAGCTAGCGCGCGAGAGACAGCGCCACAGCGACACGTGCGACAGGTTCCCGTCGCGATCGCCCGAGATTAAAGGTAGAGCCCACATCGAGAAGGTTTTTTTTTTTTTTTGGCGAACAATTATGGAGACGGGTGGCAAGTCGATCAAGTGGGCTCGGTAGTGTGTGGTAGTCGGATCAGCTTAGCGCAGCATATGGTCTCTCGATGCCGTCTGGCCTTTCGTGCGCTTTCGGCGTCAACGCCGTCGACGGCGAGATATCGATTCCTCCGTCGCGTCCCTGTCGCGTACCAGGACATGCACATAGCTAGGTCTCTCGCTGTCGTCGTCGCCGTCTCGTCGGTCGGCGTTGATGAGCTGAATCTGATCAGTTGATCGTCGGTGCGGTGAGCGCCGGCCTTGACTCGCTTTTTTCTTTCGCATAAGAGAGATCAGGGGTAGGCAGGATACGGCCGGCTGGTCGATCGGGCTTGGCCGGGGACCAGACTTGTGCAATGTGCTCGCGGTCAATCGGGAAGATTTGGAGGTCAGGGTTTTGACGATTTATTTCGCCGGATTATTAACGTGTAGGTTTGGCACCTGAGCTCGTAGACTAGTAGTACCGCATCTGGAGGGATCAATAACGTTTTCTTCTGTATTGCATGTACTAGGAGTATCGTGCATGCTGTAGGTACGTATGGAGCTATTTGACACACGCATGAACTATGAATCGAACGGCCGTTCAGTCTTTTTTTTCTCCGGTGTGTTTTTTAAGTGCATGCAAGCAATTAGCAAGAGTTAAACTACGGAGAGAGAGAGTACAACTAGAAGTAGTAGCCAGAAGGCACGACTGCAACAATGAAATACGGAGTTCCACTTGTGTGGAAACAAGGCGCTGCCGCTGCCTGTGGGACACGGAAAGGGAAAGGCGGAACAGGAGAACGCGTTGGTGCGACTCCATTGCAAGCTGAACACGCCGCTTTCTTGGACTGCAGTGGTAGCACCAGCTACGCGAATAACACGAAATAAAACTGTACTCCAGCCAGTATAACCATCAGCTTTCTACTCCGTACGGAATACGAGTAGTATCTAACTTTACAAAAGGAGTTATACTGTACTGTTCACGGTAGACGGGTTTCCCTCGGCTTGATTGGCGTACAGTACTCGTAGCCGCCTACGCGTTTCGTAGAATACTGTACCACTGTAAATATGTACTCCTCCAGCTTTTCGTTTTGTTTAAACGGAAGAGCTGAAAAGTTTCGTTCTAACGTTCAAAATCATGTGAGAAACAGCGGCAGAAATGTCCGACTCCGATCTCCACGGGACGTACCCGTACTACTCATAGAAGCATGGCGTGGTTGCTCACAGTGCGGTGACAGTGCGACGGAGCGAGCGACAGGTTACCCCGTGAATCCAGCGCGGATCCACGCGTCCCGAGGCCCGCCCGCCGCAGCCCTCACGGCCGTGTCCCCCGCCCGCATGCACGCCGCAGCCCTTGCACCGCGTCCGCTCCCGCCAGAGCCAAGAGTCTGCGTGCGCGCGCAAGTTGCGCTGCCGCCCGGTCGGGTTCGTTACGCGCCGGGATCGGCGCGCGCGGCGCACCTGGCCCCTGCCGCGCCGCGAAAAGCGAGTAGGGGAGGACGGACAGCGATCGCGTCCCATCGCGCCCGCGCCCGCGCCCCGCTCTGCCGCACTGTTCCGTCCGTGTCCGCGACAGCGCGACGGGCACGCGCAGCAGCCGCGGGCGGCGCGAGGAGGTAAGGACCACGGGCGTATCGGGCCCCAGCGCCCGCGGGACGTGGCCAACCGGCCGGCACCGTAGGACGGGGAAAAAAACAGAGAGAGAAAACCCCACCCCGCCGCGCGCGCGTGGTCAACTCGGGCGGGTACAGCGAGTAACAGTGGCGCACGGCTCGAGGCGGGCGGGCGCGCGCGGCTGTCGCATCGCGGCTTCCGCCGCCCGCTTCATTATTGGGGCCCGGACTTTCTTTCGCAGCTGCGCCTGCGCTGCGCTGGTCGCAGGCGCGGCGGCCTCGGGATCCTGTTCCTGACTTTCGCTTTCCCTTTAATCGCTGCAATGGGCAGTGGCCGTGGCGCGCAGTAAAAACCAAGGCATGCCTCCTCTGCCGCTGCTGCCGGTGGAGTTCTGTCGAGGCCCCCCTGTCGCCAGTAGTACTGCCTTTGAACTCGTCGTCGTGACTGCGCCGCGCCCACTTCCCGGCCCGCCGGCACGGCGAGACGTGATGAGTGACATGCGGCTACTCCACCAGCAAGCAACAACGTCTGTCTATGACTTGTTTTTTTTTAACTACCTTGCTCGAGCTAAAAGAGGTTTCTACCGCCCCGCCATCTCGGATCCGCACCACGGTTCTTCGATTCGGCGACCCACCAGGCCTGGATCTTCACCCGCACCAGGCCTGGACCTTCACCTTCTGGACCGCCCCCGATCACAGACTAATCCCGCGGTACTGGCAGCACGCGCCGCTGCTGCTGTGCTGATCAGGCGCCTGGGCCGTGTGGCCTTGTCCGTTGCGCTTGTTTTTACTCGCACTCTGGCCCTCTCCGCAGAAGCCGCCGCCGTGCCGGCTTCCTCTGACTCGAGAATGAGGTGGATCTGATAGCGACCAGAGCTCGCAGTAAATGGAGCCGCCCGGCCGGGCCTGCTGCTCATTCCGATCGCGACCGGAGTACGCACTCCAGCCATCAATGCGCGCGTCTCCCTTGTCGTCCGATGCATGCGCGATCAGTTTTCGTTCGGGCCGCTTCGAGATCGCGACTACAGTACCACAGCAATTCCACGATCGGAGCCAAGCAGCGTGCGAGCGGTAAAGCGGATTTTCTGCCGACGACCTCATGTGAAAACACGGCTGAATTCATTAGATCAGCTGATCCAACGGCTGATAGATGTCGTTGTATTTTTTAGGAAGCCTTTTTGTGTCAGTGGCTCAATAAATAGCAGCCTTAGATGAGGTCGGCCGGATCCATCGCCGCAAGTTCGTGGACCAGATGATCTAATCGTGGGTCGCCGGCACAATGAAGAACGTGACCGCCGCCTCTTTGTGCAGCAAGGATGCTATAGTGGGGTAGTACAGAGCTTGAATTCCCGGCCCTGCTGCCAACATCCCCGCCGGTTTCCGATCTCTACAACATCAAGAACGTGCATGGCACCCGCCTTGGCGGCGTAGCACCGACTGCGGCGCTTTCGAGCGTGGACGCCATACTACTGCCTTTGGTTGGGCTGGCCAGATTCTATTCGGGATGATATTGCGTAGTGTTACTAGTCACGCAAGGCAGGTACAAGACCGAATGGGTGCAGTTGACAGAAATATTTTGCCGCGAAGATGTCCGTTGTCATTGGCCTGTATTTATACACAATGTTGCTTACAGTACAAGATAAGATTACAATAAATGATCTTGATTGATAGGAATCACAATAACTACATCACAATAACTACAGAATTCTATCTCTCTTAATCTACACGATCTGATTTGCCTGATTCTTAGCAGAGCACATTCCTTAACACGCATAATCTACACGATCTGATTTGCATGGTTCTTAGCAGAGCACATTCTTTAACATCCCCTCAATCTCAACTGGCTGCCACAAGGTTGAGATTGAATCTTGAGCGGTGAAGCAGCTGCTTAGTGACAGGTTTAGTGAAGACATCGGCGACTTGGTCAGATGAGGTGATGAAGAGCACGTCCAGAGCGCCCATGGCCATCTTCTCTCGAACAGAGTGAATATCAACTTCTATATGCTTGGTGCGTTGCATGAAATCTTGGATTGGCACTGAGATATGTCGCGCCCAAGTTGTCACACCATAACACACAGGAGCTAGAGGCTGTGGAACACGAAGTTCCTTCAGGATTGATAGAACTCAAGTAGCTTCAGCAGTACCATTGGCCAAGGCCTTATACTCGGTTTCAGTGGATGAACGGGAGACTGTAGTTTGCTTTCGTGCACTCCAGGATATGAGATTAGACCCAAAGAATAGAGCAAATCCACTGGTGGATCGCCGATCATCAACATTTCTCGCCCAATCAGCATAGGTAAAGATGCTGATCTTGGTTGACGGGGACTGCCTAATTCGAAGGCCAGTGTCCACAGTTCCTTTAAGAAATCGAAGAATTCTTTTTACTGCTTCCCAATGCATATCAGTCGGTTGAGACAAAAAATTGACACACCTTGTTGACAGCGAACGAGAGATCGGGAATTGAGAGCATCATTTAGACCAAGAAGCTATCCATCAGTTCGAGATAATTTGGCATGAACATTCTTAGGAGTTGATACTGGTGTACAATTCTCCATATTTGTCCTCTGTAGAATGTCCAGAGTATACTTCTGTTTTGAAAGAGTCAGCCCCGCGGAGTTGCGAACCACTTCAATACCCAAGAAGTAATGTAGAGGACCAAGGTCTTTTACAGGGAAGCTAGCTGAAAGCTGAGCAATCAATCTCTGCGTTGTAGTAGAGGATGAACTAGCAATAATGATGTCATCAACATAAACCAACATGTATATTGTAACTGAAGGCCAGGAGAATATGAAGAGAGAAGTATCAGCTGCAGAGGGAACAAAGTCCAGTTGTTGAAGGCGATCACTAAGACGAAAATACCATGCACGAGGCGATTGCTTAAGACCATAGATAGCTTTGTTGAGTTGACAAACATATGATGGTCGAGCTGCATCAACAGGAGGTTGCTGCATGTAGGCAGTTTCACTGAGCATACCGTGAAGGAAGTCGTTACTAATGTCAATCTGTCGAAGATCACTGAGCATAACGCAGGATTAAGATCTTTGGTCTGAGAATCACCGGTGCCCTGGGTGATAAATTGCGACGGCATCACGATGGTGCCATCCAGGTAGCCATATAAATGCTGGGCACGTAGCAATGACGCAACCTGGGTTTTCTAGAGAAAGAAATTTTCTCGGTTGAGACGAACAGAGATGGAGTTGCTAATGGCCGGAATGCTTGGAGCAGCCGTGGTGATTGAGGGGTCGCTAGGAGAGATATGGCAGCGGTAGGTGGGGAAAAACAATGCAGCGACGGCGGTGATAGGTGGATCTTGGCTCCGTTATCAAGTTGACAGAAATGTTTTGCCGTGGAGATGGCCATTGTCATTGGCCTGTATTTATACACAATGTTGCTAACAGTACAAGGCAAGATTACAACAAATGATCCTGATGGATAGGGATCATAATAACTACAGAATTCTATCTCTCCTAATCTACACGATCTGATTTGCTTGATTCTTAGCAGAGCACATCCCTTAACACTCCTAATCTACACGATCTGATTTGCTAATTCTTAGCAGTGCACATTCCTTAACAAGCGCTTGGACGAATAATAGCATGATGCTTGCAACAATTCAACCCATTGAACAATGGCGGGAGGAGCAACTCGAACAAGTACCGGCAGAACAAAGACGGCAACTTCGTGGCCCTCTGAAACAAACGCAGCTGCCAAGTGTATGCTCACTGACTTCAGTCATATGATGAGAGCACGAGATCCTCTACAATTATTGACAGTTACTGACATGTGAGATCATATCTATATTATCAGTAAATGTTGAAACATTAACATTATTCGCAGAGAATCCTCCCCTCAGAATAAAGGAGCCGGCCCAAGACATGAAGCCTATCATGGAAGATAGTATAGCTTGTGCATGTGGTTGCCTAAATCTAGAATTTGTTAGCAATGATCGTGGCCAAACAGTGATGTTGGAGTAGCAATCTCCTACCGTAGTACTAGTATTTTCTAAAGTAAAATATGTGCATGTGTGCTAAAGATAGTGCTCCTGCCTATTTTCAAAAAGAGCACCGGCGGCATTTCATATCGCTGACACTGTAAAATTTGTATATCGGCGAGGAGTTCATGCGTACTTCTTATTGAGATGATTTAGTCTATAGAAGACTCAAAAGATTTAGTATGATTCGAATTATCACGGAGACGTAATACCCAATGTTCAAGATCGGGATATGTATCGGTCATAGAACTCAATTGAATGGGATTACAATGACGCTAGGATTCTTACTCGAGACAGGATTCTAGGTCTTTTAGAGGTACTAAATGTGATCGAACTTGTTTATCTAAGGACACAATGCGATCTTATATAGGAGCTGGATCGGGATTACAATGTTTTGGTGTCCAAGTAACTAGGTGGATTCTAACCGGTGGGACCGCAAGCGTATGAAATTGTTACGCCTAGGAGCCTCTGAGCGTCAAATCGTGTCGCCGTCTTTATCTTCGTCATTTGTCTAACACGGGTGGGACAAAATCAGTTTATCCTTCGTCTAACAAGCTATGCCTGCTGCACAGTGTCAGAAATCTTCGTGTTTGTCGATGGTTGGTCATCAAAGACGATGCTCGACCTAAGAGTTGAACAAGTACGACGGTACCTGACCCTAAGGTCGGACGAGAGGAGCAATGCTCGACCTGGATGTCGAATGAGCCTTGGTTTAGTGGAGTTGAACCGCAACTTATAATACAATGGTCTACTTTTCATATATAAGCCTTTTGATTGGTTCAAAACCGTAAATACTCAAAAGTATTTTAGAGGCAAGTAGGATTACAATTTTTTTCATGGCTGCTAGGAGGGAATGTCAACCACACATCCTACGCAGAACAAAGAACCTGATCACGCTCTAACTGGTTCCAACAACAACGCCGAGGTTAATAATCTAAAGTCCACATCGTGGTGGGGATATATCCGCTCCCTGCAAACCGGGCGCTGGACCACTACTGCTACACACATGTTGCGTCCACGGCAGGGAGGACATGTTTGGATCCCGGCCGGCGACGTTACGCGTGTCTCCCGTGCTAGATCACCACGCACCCAGTGGCCGGCGACCAAAATAATTAACTAAACCATGGTTCGGCGAGTAAACAAAGCGCCGCGAGCGGACTGAGACGTCAACCGTTAGCGTCGCGGTCGCGTTGGCGCCCGTCAAACCAGGACGAGCGGGAGAGCTCAGTCTCGTGACCGAGTGAGATCAGCGTGAGGATGGACTCCGCGTCGAGCGGGGACGCGCATGTTGGTGTTGGACCGGCCCCCGGCGGCGGCGTGTCCCTGCTCCGCGTCGCGGGTTTCCGGGCCGGCAGGTCGTCGTCGTCGTCGTCCCGAGGAAAGGAGGGAGGCGATCGTGCAGCGCCGCTCCTGGATCCAGCAAAGTTGAATGGAAAGCTGTCCGCGTCGCACGCAAAGACGGCAGCAAAAGCAGCTCCCGTGTCTCCCGGTCTTGACCCCGCGCGGCGGACCAGGGCAGCGGATGCGTGTGCGTGCGTGCATGGGCCGACGTCCCCGCGCCGCCCGTGCACGACCAGACGGTGTCGGTGGGATATCGAGCCAGCGGCCCAGCGGCCGCGGCGCAACCAAACAAAACCACGCCGGCGCAAGGCGCTGCAACTTCGCTCGGCACTTGTGTGCTCCGGAACGTGTATCTGACTCTGAAGCCTTGAATGTTGCATTGACCGGAAGCGGAAGGAGGTGGCTGGAGGAAGACGCACGGCGGGACTGAATTCTGGAGCACGCCACCATCATGGAGCAATCCTTGTCCGGGACTCCAGCACATTCCATCCAGCAAGCCAGCCGTATTCAGCAGGAGCAGGACATCCATCACCACGTTGCCCTATATTCTATTGGCCGATTCCCTGCACTGGCCCCCTCTCTATCTCTCGCACTGCTTTTCCGTCCCTTCTCTCGCAAACAGCGATCTCTCTCCATCTCTATCCCTCTCTATCAGCAGCAACGACAGCAGCCGCGTTGCCGTGCTGGTGTGGTGCCTCTGTCACTCGCGCTGTCGAAAGGAAGCCGGGGATAGAGAAAGTAGAGGGCGGCAGGCAGGCAATAAATGGCAGTTTAGGTGTGCGCAGGCTGATGGCGGCGTGGCAGGTCCTCTCTGCCGCCTCACCGTCTTAACTCCGGCCGCTCACCACAAGCCTCACCACGCAGGTTTTTAATCCGTCGCAGAGCGCGCTTGAGCACGCCGCCCACAGCGCAGACTACGAGCCGGCGCTAGGTTCAGCTTCCGCGCGCTTCAGCTACTAGCCGGGCACGGCGCACGGCACGGCGGCCTATGGATTTGGGCGCATGGCGGGGTTCCCTCTAGGCGGAGGAGGCCACCACAGCCGCGACGACCCCGCGCCGTCCGTCCCGCCGGTGCACCCCTCCGACGCCGCGTCCTTCCTCTACGCCGCGCGCGCGGGGAGCAGCGGCCTGCAGCTATGGCAGCAGCACGAGCAACAGTACCCGTTCTACGCCTCCAACATCATCCGATTTTCCTCCGATGACCCGCCCGGCGCCTCGCCTTCGCTCGCGGGCGCGGCAGCGTCGTCGTCGTCCTCGCGCGGCACGCGCGGCACCGGCGGGGGAGGCGTCAGCTGCCAGGACTGCGGCAACCAGGCCAAGAAGGACTGCGCGCACCAGAGATGCCGCACCTGCTGCAAGAGCCGCGGCTTCAGCTGCCCCACGCACGTCAAGTCCACCTGGGTGCCTGCCTCCAAGCGCCGGGAGCGCCAGCAGCAGCTCGCCGCGTTCGCAGCCCCCGCCGCCGCAACGACGGCCGGCGCCGGCCCGTCCCGTGACGTCTCCAAGCGACCCCGCGCGCGCCTCACCGTCGCCACGCCGACTACCTCCTCGGGTACATGCGCGCAATCATGCACGTGAATTATCGTATCGTCTCGTTCATCAGCGGGCGATGGTTAACTCGTCTTGTTTTCTGTTCCTGGTTCTTCGTGCGCGCAGGGGATCCGCAGATGGTCACGGTAGCGGAGAGGTTTCCGAGGGAGGTGAGCTCGGAGGCGGTGTTCCGCTGCGTGCGTCTGGGTCCGGTAGACCAGGCCGAAGCGGAGGTCGCGTACCAGACCACAGTTAGCATCGGCGGGCACGTGTTCAAGGGCATCCTGCACGACGTTGGTCCTCACTGCTTGGCTTCCGCAGGCGGCAGCGGCGCCGCCATTGAGTACCACCACTTTCGCCACGCAGGGGACGGATCGCCTCCAAGCACGGCCCCCGCGGGCGAAGCAGGCGGTGGCGGCGGTGGTGGTGGTGGCGCGGGCAATATCATCCCATCATCGGCTGTGGTGATGGACCCGTACCCAACCCCCGGACCGTACGGCGCCTTCCAGGGCGGCCCGCCGTTCTTCCACGGCCACCCGAGGCAGTGACCGGCGCCGGCTCCCTCGAAGGCCGTCACCGCTGTAACGACTCCATGACACCGTCTCTCGCTCGATCTGCCAATTGATTTAGCTTCTGAACTCGTAGCCTCTTGTTCTTGAGATGCATAAATTGATGTTTCTTCTAGTAGACCCTAGGCCATAGACCTGTCGCTTCTTGGGATCGATCCTTCGAGGTGAGCAGCAACATCCTCCAGCGCTGCATATGGTTAAATTCTGACAGTTTATTAGGACCTTCCTTGATGAAGCATCTGAGATGATTTCTTGCACTGTTTTTGATCTTCATGTTCTTGCTGATGTGAGTTCCCGTTGGTGCTGTGATTTTTTTTTTGTATTGTATCCAGTGTTTCTTTGATTTGGCCATAAGGTGCGACGCCTTTGCTTTTACTACTTGCTTGCACCTTTGCTCTTGAAAAGCTGAGCCCTAGAAACCTAGCTGCCTTTAATTTGTAAGCTCGTTGATCCTTGGTATCGTGTCGTTAACAATGCCTGCGCTTTGATCCCTGAGATGGGTTGTGTAATCATATGCTCATGGGGGAGCGAGAGAGACAAACGGTCTGATGATTGGAAGCTGTGACCCTGCCATGCGCCGATCCCTTGCTTGATTCTGGGGGTATTTCTTATGTCTCCGACTCCTAGTACACAAGTGCAAGAAATTCTGGAGGAGAGTGCTCGCACATTCTCCTGTTCTTCGGCTGACATAAACTTGTTCTTCCTCGTTGATCCCAATCCCATCGATCACGTCACGGCGCGAACATTTTGTTTTTTCTTTACTTTTGCACAGCATGCTTCCTGATTTGCTACTACTAAGTCTACTATTGTTGCACAGGGAAATAGATTATTCTTAAGCCACAACCATATTATTTATTCGGTTCTGTTTTTTTTTATCAAGATGTTCTTTTGTTTTACTTTCCTCGCAAGAAATTATTACTGGATTGTTGGGTTTGTGTCCATTTAGTTACGGCATTTTGTTAATTAATTTCATTTGCATAATACCTTGAAAGACTTTGACAAAATGGCATAGGTACTCAAATGTTTTCTCATATATAGTAGTAGTATATAATAATACATACAAATGCATATGCATGTAGATGCAAAATACAAATATGAATAAACAGAAACTGGTGGGCTATTTTTGTAGATGTGATTTTTTTTTCTTCTATAGATCAAATAATTTGTGGCCTTCCAGTACATTTATTTCATCCCATGGATCTGTTCTGGAACTGAGTTGAAGAATCCTACACGTCATGGTACAATGCGTTACTGTAGTTTCTTCTAATTGATTGTACGCATTAGTATTCTATTTGCAAAGCATGTTTGTCGAATTGATTTTCTGTATATAGTTTAGCTTTGCACAAGACAGATTTATTCTCATTTCCTGCGCCACTTTTGGGCTGGGAATTGCATTGTAGACTAAGAAATAAGCACGTCATGTCAGTATGTCACAGGTAACGTCCCATTTCTACTAGTACGAGATAACTTCATGAATTTGTGTTAAGATATTTTCTTGTTTTTGCTTGAATGTAGTTCATCCATTCCTTAAGTTTATTGCTGAATTATAGTATTTAAAACATATAAAGTCTCCAAATTCGATCTGAGTGAGTACTTTGCTATAACGTCCTTCTAGACTAAATTTGAGATGTGTGTTTTGATTTTGCTGTTATCATCGTTGGTCAAGATTGTTACTTCGCTGATAGCTAGGAAGCTTGCTGATTACCTGTTTCCATTTATGTGTCATTTCACTTCCTGTTTGTCATTGTATTAGCCTAAATGCCATTTCACTTCCTGTTTGTCATTTGATACTTTTGGAACACACATGCACTTGATTTTTCTTGAATATTTGTTATAGATCCGTGAAAGGTGGAAATTTCGCGTACCTTGGCGTCATATAAAACTTGTTTCGATTGTGAAAGTTTATTTATGCATGTACTCCAAACCTTGGAGAATCTCCATTTTTATTCCGCGAAACTATGCATAGACCTTTATTTTCTGGAAATATAGTTTTGTCATGCGCTTTTATGGAATGAACAGGAGATTACTTCTGTTTTACAAGTCAGAGACCCGAAGCTCCCTTTCTGAACGCGGAAGGAGCTAGTAGAAGTAATTGTATTCCTGTCTTTCTGAACAGGAGTGTTGCGGATATCTCCCACGCTAGCCTGGCGCTTTTTCACGTAACTTTGCTTCGTCCTTGCATTCCTTGGTTTCTTGTAAACAGCTTGTCCATTTTTTTTATAAAAAAAAGGTTTCCTGGAGCCATTCTGCAGCAACAATGTTTACCGTTCCCGTTATTAGTTTTTACTTCTACCGTGGAAGGGTGTAGCCAAACTGTCTCTTGATCGCATGGACCACTGAAACTGCCGGTTGGATTGCTCGCTCGGTGCATTGCATGGCATGCGCGGAGATGGCACGCGCGACATTAAGCCTCGTCTACTACTGCTTAACTGCGTCATGTATTGCCGTGCTGCCTAGGCGTGCTGTTCGACCGGTAAAATTTTCATGGCTATTGTTTCTGTTCCCAGTTCAAAGTGAAGAATGTGCATGACTTGGAAATGCTCGGGACAATTCATATATATCTCAGCTAGTAAAAAATTTAAATCTAGGCTAGAGAAATCACGAAAGAATTGTGACGTTGGCGGCTGCAGGCAAGTGGTATTAGGTGACTGAAAGTGGGGTCTTGGACAAAGTGAACAGTGTGAGTAGACAAAAGAACAGGATGCTAGTTTCGCCATGGCACTTTTCATTTGCATCTGACTGTCTCTAGCCTCGAAGAAAGGATGCGAGGAATTCTTGCAAATGATTACACTCATTGTTTGCACTGCAGGGAATAGGGGAAAACATGAGACGTGACAGATTCTAGAGCAAATTGTTTGGTTGCGCGCCTTTTCCCTTGGCCATACAGTAACAGTAAAATTAGGAGTGGCTGCTTTTGTTTCTTTCTCTCCGTTCCCATTAATTACGCGGGGAACAAAGTGTCAATTAGCAGCACTAACTAACAGGAGAGCTACTACACGCATGTCCTTCCAAGATGGAAATTGTCAACCACATGGGGGGGTGGGGGGGGGGGGGGGCGAAGGGGCACATGAACATACAGTGCACTGCACTACTACCAGCCTTTCCCTTCTCTCTCTCTCTCTCTCATTAGTGAGAAGGGGAAAATGTTGTCATGGATGCATGCAGGCTAAGATACGTAGGGCTTTTCATTGGGAATCCTTAGGTTTTGTTAGAGTGGGGAGAAGAGGAGAGGAGAGGCCATGGTCCCATGAAGTACGTGCGTTGAGTAGTTGGTACTGGTGATTAGAGGTGTCACGTGCCGCTCATGTTGAAGCAAAATGACAGATTAATACACAGAACCGTTAGGCTGCGTGCCCAACGTACAAAACTGTACTGCTGAGTTCAGTTCACTGGCTGATGCATAAAGTTTATAGTTCTGTGTTGTACTTAATTATCGACCCGCTTCCTTTTTATGATAATCACGTTTAACAATTTAATATGTTTATTATTCTAAGACTGCGTCCGAAGGATCTTGATTTATATAACTAGAATTATGAAGTACTTTATTTTATGTGGATCAAATAATTTATTTTATGTTGCCAGAGTGAAAAAACCACATTACATATTCTGTACTACCTCCATCTTCAATTTATAAGTCACTCCGTAGTTTTCTATTTTTTTTAAAAAAAAATATGTTGTTTCTAATACGCCCTTCGCGTGCCCAAATTATGCAGTTGTAGTTGTAGTAGTAGTATTAGTATTAGGTTTGGTGACTCCACATGGCTAACAACATCAACCAAATACCCTAGTAGCAACCCCAAACTAACAGGCGCATGAAAAAAAAAAGGCAATTGCAAAACAAGTTTTATTTTGTCCTGTTTTTCAAATCTAAACTTTTCGTTAAGTCTTCTTTTTAACACGTTAGAGGTGACTAATTTTTTTAAAAAAAAAGAAAAAATAAGAAAAACTCAAACAGCCTTGTCCAGCGCCCCGGCCAGGAATGTGCATGCAAGCACGGCAAGCGAGAGTCGGATCGACGCGTGCACAATTATGGGCCGCTCTAGACACCGCCCGCACGCCACGCCACACGCGTCGACACCGACGAAATATTCGCCGGCGATCGATTGATCCGCGGCATACGCATGGCTCCACCGGAAACCCCTTTGCACTGCACGTAACAGAAGAACATAATCAGAGCTGAACCCAGCTCGATCGTGCGCTCGATCGATCCAACGGGGCCCACGGATGGATCGATCGATCCGTGGAGCAGACAGATCGTTGGATTACTGCGTCACTGTTTCTCTGCACCGTGTCCTGGTTTCGAGTGGCCATTGGGCGCGGCCACACGCACGGTCTCCTGCTCAAGCTGTAGCAGCAGCAGTTGCAGAAACAGAAACCAAGTGCTGCTTGTGAGCGTAGCTGGAGCATCCGCTTTCTGGTCGAACACTCGTTCTTTCGCTGCGCAGGGAGCCAGTGACTGCATGTCACCGTGAGATAGGATGAAAAGGCCGGGAGAGGGTTAGTCAGGGCTCCTTTAATTTGTTCTTTGCTTCGACCGCAAAAGCCCTCGCCCTGTGCACCTTTTCTTCCCATTTATATGCGATCGACCCGGAGCTCGCCTGCGTCGATCTTTAGGCATCCATCCATCCATGGCGCGCGGGCGCTAGTGCTCCGTTAACTCAGGATGACGGCTTTGGGTTGTTTTGACAGAAAGTTGTAGCATCGATGGGTCATCTGAACATGCAGTGGAAGACTAGCTCTCGCCTCCTGCCTCCTGCGCGCGCTGGGGAATGGGAATCCATGCCGCCACCCGTCGTGGCCGCTTTTGTTCCGGACGTACGCACGGCTGGCTAGCTGCTTTCGCGTCGACGTCGAGTGACGCCTTTGCTTTGGTTCCTGCAGACCAGCTTACCTTGTCACGTCCAAAGAGGAAGGGGAAAAAGAGTCTGTCCGTGGCCATGCTGCCGCTGTCTTTCTCGAGACGATGCTGATCAGGAACATTCAGCAGCAATCCACCTTTTTGGTTCGTTAACTC
This sequence comes from Zoysia matrella, assembly GCA_001602295.1. NCBI lineage: Eukaryota > Viridiplantae > Streptophyta > Magnoliopsida > Poales > Poaceae > Zoysia > Zoysia matrella. The sequence goes on from BCLG01001871.1 coordinate 28,262, forward strand.
AAAACGCGCACACGAGAATGAAACATGAAACATTTCAAATTTTGAAAAATTGTAATAGCATGTACCGATGAGTCCAAACACTTGAAAAACTGGAGTCACGCTCACTGCCGTATCACAGACAACAAGGTGTCAGTTGACCAACGCCGGAGCGACTGTTTGCTCGGCCCAGGCGTTTGTTACCACTAGCAGTATCTACTTTTTGTTGATCTCCGGCCTTTTCCCAGGCCAAATCGTACCAGAAGAATTTATTCGAAACGCCCTTTGCTCTGTACAAACACATTATAAAATAGCAGGAGGATTCTTTCTCCTTTACCCCCTGCATGCACGCACAGGCTCTTGTATTCCTTGTGGTTCACAAGCCAGCCAGGGCGCATGCAGGCTCCTCCTGCCCCAGGTCCACTGTCGTTCTGGGCCTTCAGGCAGGCCACAACCTTTTTTTTTTTTACTCCTAATCAGGTACTGCAGCTGTTGCTAATTAAAGGATCCCCAAAGATTCACCGCCATCTCCAAGGAATCATGCCGGCACGTTCTTCCCCGGTGGCCGTATGCGATATGCTCGTCTCGTGACATCACGGACGCCATGATATGCAAGGTGCTGCTACAGTGACAAATATGCTCTCCTCTCCGTCTGTCTCGAGCAGGTGAGGGCAAAAGCTTGGAGCCGAAGGAAAGGGAAATGCAACACTCATTGTGTCGGACCATGATGTCAGCTTTTGCCGCGCCCAGTTCCATGATTGCAGCAGCAGCTCGCGCCTGCCTACCCACCGACTCCTCTTCTTGTGCTGCCATCCGTATTGGGCTCCATGGCCTAACTTCTATCTGTCGATGGGCCTTTTCGTGACACGAATTCCTCGAGAGAAAAGCGCCCGGACCATCAAGCGTGCTTAATTCGGAACAGGAAACATCCACCTATTGTGGCCCTTTTGCAGGTTTTACAGGCCGACAAGTTTGTGGGCCACGCTAGCTATATGTAAACATGTTGTACTCTCTCCTTGAGAACAACTCCAACAATGACCTAAACAAAATAACTAAACACTCATTAAGTATTAGAAGGTAAAAACAACATTTCAACAAGTACTTATATGAGGTACTTAAATTTAACTGTTCTCAGTTTCTCCCAATCTCTGACCCACATTTAGCTGCGCCTTTGGTCGACTATCCGTTGCACCCTGCGTTTTTTTTCTCTGCGCGTGCAGACCTCCCGCGCCAGGGTCAATGGAGTAGCCTACGGAGGAGTAACATTATCAGGAGCTTCTTCCGATCGCATGATCACAATTTTAGCCAAAACCAGGGAATCTTTTGCATATCCGCTGCACGCCACGAAGCTGCTTTTTTACTCAGGCAGACCCTGTTCATGCTGTGGTTCTGACGCCCCGGGAAGGGACGAAGATGATCCCCTATGGAGAGAGGGCGTCAGGGCGAGGGCTGGCGAGCGGTCCTAGAAATCCTCCTGCCCAGCTATGTGACAGAAAATCTTCTGCCGTAAATGAAACGATCTGTATTCGCAATGAGTTGCGCCTACGCGCCTATGAAAGGATCTTACCGATGCTGCTGCTATTCTGGACTCCTATCAATTGATGTTCTATCGCGCCGTAACCACTCGACGACGACGACTACAACCGTGATTTATGTGAGTAATCAACGCATGCCAACCGACTTCGAAGGCTGGATGTGGAACGTTTATCACTTCCTACTCACTCGTCTTTTTTTATTTATCATTTTAATTATCTTGATAATTAAAAAAAGAAAAGTATAAAATATATTTAAAATAAAAAAAGATAAGAGTACTGTCGGGATCGTGTACCCGGTTTCTTGACGGTCCGTACTCGTATGTGTAAGACCTCGAGTTAGAGGTCGAACAACAGCGCACGAACGTGCGGTCCGACTTTCGACGCGACGATCTACGAAGTCAGCCGCGTCAAGACACACGAAGACGCTGACCCCCGAAGACTGACCTCTGGGAATAGTTACGGCATTATCACATATTTACTTCAGCGACCAACCGTCCTGACGGGACGAGACGGATTTCACCACGACGGCACTCTAGCTGAAGCCGCGGAACTAGACGGGCCGCGACAGTCAACGGACAAGGCTCGTCGTCACGGTAGCTGACACTACATTGCCGACTAGACGCTACAGTGCTTATCGCTGCGTACGACGCGACAAGCTACACCCACGCATGGGTAAGACGAATAATGACGACAACAGTGAAGGGCTCACTTATCAACGATATGGCATGATCGCGTAGGGACCACCATCTTGTAAATTCAAACTGTTTTATATAAAGGGAGCCCAACGAGCGAATACGTACATCGAGCACCCACGACCTAGACACCGGACCCTCTCTCGAAAACAAAATCCGACTCCTCGTACTCTTATCATCGAGATAATCCATATCTAAACGTAGGATGTTACGCCGTTCGAGTTGACCCGAACGAGATAAAAACTGTCTTGAGTCTCCTGTAGACTAAGCAACATCGAATACGAAAGCACACCACCCCTACGATCGTATTTTTTATTGTGGTGATGCTCAGAACGTCGACAAGTATAAATAAATATATGTTGAGAAAAAAATGTTGCACTCGTATTAAGAAATGATAATGATAAGCAGAAAATTTTGTAGTCGCGTGGTCATGGGCATACTCACATAGTACGGGCCGATAAAGCTTGTTGCTGCAGCTTATTGCTTTGAGTGCAGAAAACAATAGAACTTATTTGGGAGCTGCAGAAAAAACAACCGCAGACAGCAAAAAGAATAGCACCCGTACAGGCCCACTAGTGATGAACCATGAGCGTGAGTACAACTGCAGCCGCGACGCGAGTCACGCGATGGCTCTGCCGCAGCGTGGCGACCCTTCGACGACGCTAGGGTGCGGCGCCTCGGTAATCCGACGGCGTCGACGCGGGGGCGCAGTGGCTCGACGTCGCCGGACCGCCGGGGCAACCCAGTGGTGACGGCGAGATCGAGCTCGAGAGAAAACAAATCCGGAGAGAAAAAAGGGGCGGCCTCTTTCAGTCTCCAAATAAAAAAAAAGTAATTCACGGATGCGACTGTAGCAATTGATACATCGTTTTGTGAAAAGAGGAACAGTAATCTGAATTTATACGGTATCAACCGGGGGTGGGTACTGTAGCATGCGACACTGTAGAAGAAACATTTGTTCAACTGTAGCACTAAAACAAATTCGTTGATTTCCAATCGGACAGTTGAGCAGGAATTTAAATTTTAAACACTGTAGCACCTCTCAATTTAAACCTCCAATGCAGAGGATACTGTTCCCGGTGGTTCACTCCGTTACTCCACTTAGGAGGCGCCGCGCCTTGGTTGGCCGCGTGCAGCCCCCATTTGATCGGTTGACTGCACGCCGGGCAGGGCCTGACCGGTGCCATGCAAAAATGGTATGCGCGCCTGGCTCACTTTCGTTCCTCACCGGGCTGGCCCGTGCTGTGCAGCTATTTAACAATTATAATATATAATTAATAGTATTTAAACAATATTAATATATTTTAAAATAATTATTTATATAGTAAATCATATTATATATATTTAAATATAATAAATAATATTTTTAAGCTATTTAATTATTTTACTTTTATATATTATATTTTTATACCTTAACCAAACATCATCTCTTCTCAACTAAATCGATCACATACAATTAATCAAACAAACAAAAGTTACATACATACAACCTGGCTCATTCACTTATGCGAGCCAAGATGGATAGAACAAGCAACCAATAAGACCCTTAAAGATCAGCTCATCCATAAAATGAAGCTCCATTCCATTTTGGGGCTCCTTTGGCTTAAAGGAATTTTGAAGAAAAAACAAAGGATTCTCAATCCTATGGAATTGAGTACTGTTTCATCGTTTGGAACGTAGAAATAGACTGTGAGAAAAATAAAAAAAATTCCTTTTCTACCTATTCCATAGGAAAAGTACAGGAAAAAACACATCCACTCCTACCTCTTTCTTTTTTTTCTTTGCATAGGATGGAGGAGAATCAAGTTGTTACGTCTGGTCTGAGTATAGCTCCTAGCTAAAATAGAGCAACAGACAAGCTGTTGTTTATAACTAACATTTATGAGTATGATTTGGAGTCTAAGGGGCTGTTTCGTCGTTGGCCACAACTTACCGCCCAAAGTACGGCGGCGCCCAAAGTACGGCGGCCGTTTTATTCGCCACAGATTTGGCGTCATTCCGTGTGTGCAATGAACTAGCTGGCCATAGACTCGTCGAACTATGCCACAAATGCGGCACCAAACCAAACCGTGGCCGTAGTTACGGCGCCGAAGCTGTGGCGTGGTCCGGCAAAGCAAACAGCCTTTAAATTTTTCTATGGTTTTTTCGCAGCTCATTTAAACAATATTTTTTTTTAAATTACTAAATTTTCTAATCTCAATTTTACACATAAATTTGTATCGTATTTTAATATTTTTTTATTCCTACGTTTTTCAGTTTCTACGTTCAAAAGCCCTTGACCTTTCGACCAAACGCACCCTGAGACCCTGCATCCAACAAGAGCGGTGAAGCCCGCGCCGCTACCCTCGCTCCCATGCCTCCCTGCTGCTCTTCGCGCCTCAACGCCGATGCTCCGCTCTTCGTTCCGCAGGCTACTTCCGTTCCCGAGCCGGCTCCGTTCGTGAGCTATGGGCCGCCTCCTCCGGTTCCGGATGTTCTGCCGCCGGTGGGGTTGCGGTGCCCGTTCATGGGACCGCCTCCGCCGCCGGGGTTTCTGAGCGCCATCCATTGCCTGCCACCTGCACCAAAGTTTCAGTGCCCGGCTCCACCTCCGGGCTTGCCGGGCACGTTCGCGGGTCGACCTCCGGTGCCCGGCTTCCCGGTTTCATGGACGCCCTTGTGGAGGTGCCCGCAGGGACCTGCCATGGTGATGCCGCCGCCGATTCGGCACGACATTATGGCACGGCCAGCTGCACCGGCGCAAGTGCAGCAAGCCACGCCGCCGCAGCAGGCACGCCTGACGGCGGCCACGACGGATGGGGACAAGGTTCCCGCTGGATCGGCGCGCACTTGGCGTGCCGCCAGTGGTAGGCGGCGGTCCAAACGTCTGACGCGGCGACATCTGGGAGCGGCGAAGCGGGCGCTGGTCATGGGCTCGGAGGCCATCGGGGAGGGAGACGACGGGGAAACGAAACTGGATCACACCAACGTGGCTTCTCCTCGCTCCGTACTCTACTCTTGCTCTCCGTCCGTTCCTCCCACCGAAGCTCAGCACGGGCGGCCACTTCCTCCCAAGAAGGCTTCCGCGCCCGGAGTGCGCTTTGGTGACCAGCGGCCACGGCGCGGGTTCAACCCTGCGGGTAGTTTGACGACGCTTATGATTCGGAACATCCCAAATGGCTTCACGTAAGTGTGCTGTTCATACTTCTGTTCAAACTTTGAACTAGTGCGCCTTTTGTTGGCCCCGTTCATACTGCAACTGATTCTTGGTAACTGATGTTTTGCTTTGATTCTACTAACACAGGAGGCAGAAAGTAATGAACATTATTGACCAGCACTGCGCCGAAGAGAACGAGAAGATCGCAGTGGGCGGCAGCGGCGGCGGCGTCGTCGTCAAGTCGGAATACGATTTCCTATACGTGCCCTTCGACTTCCGGTACCACATCTCTCTTTGCGACGAGTTCTGAATCCCAAGTGCCGTATGTTTTGTGATCGGCTAATGACTTCTGTTGTATCGGCGGTGAAGGACCATGGCCAACAAAGGCTACTGCTTCGTCAATGTCACCTCGCCGGAAGCGGCGCTCCGTCTCTGGCAATACCTTCATGGCTACCGTTGGACGTTCAAGGACTCGCGCAAGGTGTGCGAGGTCGTCTACGCCACCATCCAGGTACGTCACGTCGTCACCGATAGTTGCCATCGATCATCGTTTCTTGCGCGCCGCGCGCGGCCTGCCCTTTTATTAAGACTTGGTCGGTTTTGCAGGGACGGAAGGAGTTGGTGGCACATTTCTCCGGGTCGTGCTTCGATTGCCACACCGAGGAGTTCCTGCCGGTGTGGTTCAGCCCGCCGCGGAACGGTGCCCGGCCGGCCGTGTCGGAGCGCCATGTCGTCGGCCGCCTTGGGCGCCGCATGTGATGGGGTTGAAGCTTTGGCATCGTCGAGCTTGACAAGTCGCAATAGTCATTCTTATCTTGCATTCGATCGGTTCTTGGTAGGATCCGATCGAACGGAAGATAGGATTAGAATTAGGAGCCCTGGTTTTGAGAAGCGTTAATTTGCCATGTATTTTTCTACGTCTAACTTTGCTTTGCCTGCCCTTTGTTGTAAGGCTAGTAGGAGTGTAATCTTGATGTTGTAACCGGTAACTATCTCATCTGAAAGAGTGAAATGCACTCAGGGTCTTTAAACTTTTTTTTCCCCACATTTGGGTTCATAAACTTTCAAAGTGGTCATATGGGTTCGTGATCTATTTAAGTAATACTCCTACAACAAAGGTTCTTATAGTTTTAACTTAGTTGTTAGCACCTACGTGGAATCATGTCAAATACAAAATATTGTAAAATAATTTTTGGCCTTTCGGTGGTTTGAAAATATTGTACAAATGTGGTTGGGACCTCTGTTGCACCAATAGATCATGGACTTCGATGATCATTTTCATGGTTTGTCGACTCAAATGAGAATACAAGAAAAATTTGAGGACCTGATCACATGCATTTCACTCCATCTGAAACGTACAATAATCAGATGGAATGAGAGCTGGACTGCTATGTGCAAGTATGATATAGAGTACGAGTGTCTGATTGCATGATAAACCATGATCTCTCTTGAGGAATGATTTCAAACCATTTGGTCACCTTGCTCGTAGTGGCATGATCTGGACATTTCAGTACAAGTGTGACAGTAAGACTTAATTTGTTAAAATAAGAAGCTAATGCCAACTATACAGGCCCTCTAGAAATTTGTGTTTTTTCTGCACCTATGTAAATCATTGCATTGGAAAATTATTTGTTTTCCAAGTCTCATTTTTTAAGCAATGTGGCAAGCGGTGTGCTATTTATTACTCTCTTTGTCCCAAATTTTATTTTCTAAATTATAAGTTATTTTAAAGCGCTCTAACTTGGGATTCATTTCAAATTATAAGTTTTTATAAAGTTCTTTAATTTTCTCAAATTATAAATTGTTCTCACTTCTTGATACACTCTTATTAATAGTTTTCTATTTTTTCTCTTTATTTTTAATGCATCTCACTTTTTTTTCACTCTTTTTAATACCTATACACAAACAAAAATAACTTATAAATTAGGACAAAGAGTAAAAAGTAAAAGCAGAAAGATATAAACTATAACTACACAATGTCCGGGCTTATGTTTCATTTACCGTTTCAAGTCCGAAAACCGGTGGAGACCGATTGGTCGGTTTAGGTGAAAACCAGTACAGCAAAACCGGGAAAACTAGTTCAACTGTGAAAAAATAAAATTTTTAAGTGGAAACCATTCGGCTTCTCTCCACTTTACCGTTCATTGTTCTGGTTTAACGAATTGTTTTGAATTTAAAATTAAATTGGTTTGAGAGAAATAAAAAAAAATATAGGAAAGAAAGAAAGTTGTATCGAAAAAAAGTAAAAGTGTGTTGTGAAACTAAAAATTTGTGTTGGAGAGAAAGCAATGTGTGTTTTTTGAAACGACTGAAAAAAAATGTTTGAAGAGAGAGAGTGAACAGAGGGAGGGAGTAGCAATGATATTTCCAACCTTATAACATCGCAGCTGTCAATCTCCTTCGCCATCAACGCGACTCGTAGCTGGTTTTTTTTTTCTTGCCCCAGAAAAATTCTCCCGCTGCGCTTCTTTCACGTGCTTTTCAATTCTCTACTTACGTATAGTACTGGTAATATCTCCATCTCTAAATATAAACATTTTTAAATTTAGTTAAAGTCAATTTTTTTTAACTTTGACTATTAATAATATAAAATTAATAATATTTATCATATATAAATCATATTATTAATCAAAATTGATAAAAATTTAATTTTAATTAAACTCAAAAATATTTATATTTAGAGACGAAGAGAGTATTATTTTTGTATTTCTGCGCAATCATAATCATGAGGTGCTGCTAGAGGATCGAAGCCTCGCATGACGCGACTCAAGAACTCGCGATCTGGCATGCCGTCCCCAACGAGCGACGAGACGTTCGTACGGTACACTGGCTCTCCGTGCGCTTCGCCATCCCGTCCCCTGTGCCGCTGCTGACGAATGACGATCGGATCGGGGCCTCGGGGGAGGGTGCAAGAGCATAGCAAGACGCGACATGCTGGCCGTCTAGCTGAGGTGCGCCTGAGCCTTACCATTAATGGCGGTTGGAGAAGGGAGAGCTGAAAATCTGCGAGAAGATGGCAATCTTCTTTCTCCTACTCAGTCCAATCCATCAGCAAGCCTGTCCATAAGTCAGGTGCGGTTTGAATCTCATGGATTCTAAAAAATCTGAATAAAAATTATTCTATTCGTATTGTGTTTTTGAAAAATTATAAATTTCTGTAGAATTTTATGAACCTAAAGATTATTCAAGATTCTCTAATATGATGCCTTTGAATCTTTAGAAATTTTGAGAATCCAAATAAAAAGAATTCTAATAGTATTTAAATGAGAGAGTTTTTAAAAAATTATAAAATCTTATAGAATCTCATCAATGTAACTATTATTTAATATTTTATACTATCATGCACATCAACATAACTAAAATAATAAAATCTCGTAATCTAAATATTTGAGATTTTAAAATATTAAAATTCAAATTTAAAAATTTAAAATCTAGATAAAATCTTTTAATCCAAATAGCAGAGATTTTATAATCTTAAAATCTAGATTTTAGAATTCCAGAATCTATAATCGTAAAATTCAAATTCAAACAGGGTCTATAATTGACAAAATCTCACCATTCAAATGATTTGAGATTTTAAAAATCTAGAATCTGAATTCTATAATCCAACAATTTACAGTCCGATAATGGGATTCAAACGGGCCCAAGTCGATCCGATCGCGAGCCGAGACAAGCCACACTGTTTCTTGAGCAAGCGCGCTGCAACTGCGTTGGGAGCTGGGCACCGAATGCATGGGGGATGAAACTGAGGCCCGTTTGAATTTCACATTTCGGATTGTGGATTGTTAAATTTTAGAGTTCAGATTTTAGATTTTTAAAATCTTAACAGTTTGGACGGTGAGATTTTATCAATTGTATTAGATAATTTTAAATAATCTTTAAATTCGTAAAATTCTATAAAATTTCATAATTTTTCAAAAACTCACATACGAATAGAATAATTTTTATTTGGATTCTTATAATCATTTCAAACGGCACCTTGATTGTGCGGCGCGTGCTCCGCTGGATTCGGACTTCAGCTACTCGGATGCCGCTCGAAAGGCACCACTGGCCACTGGGCAAGCAAGAAGCACGGCGAGGGAGTAATAAACCGCATCGGGAAATGGCGACTTCTGAACGGATCGGGGAACAGTCTGTGCAATTCTCTGCGAGCAGGAGTACTCGATAGCACCTGAGTGTAAAGACATCGGCAGCAGGGAACTGCACCCGCTGTCTTCGGGAGCGTTCGGATGCAGCACTTAGCGCTGCGCGGATTGCTGTTTCGTTAAAAAAAATTTACTGTAGCAAAAAGTCACTACAGTAAAATGCGCAGCAACGGTCCGTTAGCAAAATCTCAAACGAACGCGCCCTTCACAGCTCGAACGGGCAACTCTGGTCTACTCCAGTCGGTGTGTAGTCTACGTAAAAAATATCCCTGCTAGCCCCTCTGTAAATGACTAGTTGCTGCCCCCTTGCTCATGTAAAAACAGAATAGTGTATGGATTTTGAGACGAATGCTTCGCATTGAAATCGTATAGATTTAATTTATCGCGCTTGCTACTCTTCCATTCACAATTACAGTATAAACTATTTTTGTTAGGTGTGAAAAATGATCAACAGCTAAATTGACTCAAAATGTAAAAGGTGATCAAACTTAAAACTAATAAAAGAGCTGTAATTATTGACTAATGACTAAAGAACCTTCGATTAAAGACTTAAAACACACCGGAGTGTTCCCTCACCCTCAAAGCAGGTTGAGATTATGAAATTCATCACTTAAACAACGTACTTTTCAAAGTAGCTCAATCAACCCACTGCTACAGCACTAGAAAGGGTCATCCTCACAGTCTTAGGTCGATGGCTGAAACACTAGAAAACACAAGAGAGGATCATAAGGAAGCTCAAAGGAAAAAGTGATGAGAGATCTTGGTATGCTCCCAATTCTTACTTTAAAAGTGGTTCATCTTTAAGCTAATGATCCTGAAGACCTAACAATTTTGGCATTCCATCTTGGTAGGATCCAATCGAACGGAAGATAGGATTGGAATTAGATTGTCCTACTTGAGAGGAGAAGAGCGTTATATTTTCCTTGAATTTTCTATCTCATCTGAAACGTACTCAGATGGAATGAGTGATGGACTGATATGGGCAAATGTGATATATTAATGAAATACTACTATACTACTCCGACTAGTACTCGGTCAGTTCATTTTTTACTTGTCATTTCAGTTCTAGGTAAAAATACCTAGGAGTAGAACTGAGGAGTGAATAAGGTACATTTACGCAATATTATTTTTTTCACATACCACCTGTAATATTTTTTCTTTCCCCTTTTTAATCAAACAATACTATATTTATTTAATTTTTTTACTGGTTGTTACTAATTTGTTAAAAATCAAAGTAGAGGTAAGAAGCTAATGCTGAATTTACAAAGCCCTCTAGAAATTCATGTATTTTTTCTACAGCTATCTAAACTATTTGTATTGAAAAATCTCCTCTGGTTTTTAATTCTCTATTTTACATATGCATTCATGCTATTATTTTTCTATTTCTGCGTAAGCATATTCGTGTGTGCTGCTGGTGCTAGAGGATTGAACATCATCCGTAGACGGCTCCTTGGAGAAACTGCGTGCCGGGCAAGCACTTTACGAACTCCCTCTACGAGATTCACAGAGGTCGCGATATGGTTTTGCCCTGCCCGACAAGACGTTCGTACCACGTTTAGACGCTTGGTGCGCTTTGCCATCCCGTCTCCTGTAGGAGTAGGAGTACTCCAGTACCCCTATACGCTGTTGCTGACGATCGCGGATCGGGGGCGGGTGCAAGACCAGCATGACGCGAAGAGGCCGGGGGGCTTCTGCGGGGAGAAAATCTGCGAGGAGATGGCGCTCTTGCTCGAGAAACAGTGTGCCTTGTCTCGGCTCGCGATCGGATCGACGTGACTGTGCGGCGCGTGGTTCGCCGGATTCGTACTACTTCAGCGTTTCTTAAATATAAGCATTTTTTTTTTTCGATCAAGGTAAATTTTATTAATTTTGATTAATAATATCTATAAATTTAAATTATTTTTATATAAAAAATTACATATTATAAAAGTATGTTTTATGAATAATCTAGTAACATAATTTATATATAATAAAATATTATTAATTTTATATTATTAATAATCAAAGTTAAAAAATTTTGACTTTAATTTAAATAAAAATAATTATATTTAAGGACGGAGGCAGCAGGAGATTGATGCTGCTCCGCTAGGCACCACTGGGCGAGCAGGGCCGTTTGAATCTGGTACGATAATGTAAATGGAATAAAAAAATATCGAAAAATGTAAAAAGAAGAAAATTTTATAACAGATAATAGAAATTTTATGTCAAGAATTTTAGAATCTATAAGAGCCAAGGTTATTTCGAGATATTTCAAGATTTTGGATTATAGGATTCAAACGGCACCAAAAAGAACGGTGACAGAGGAGGAACGCATCGAGAAATGGCGACTTCTGAACGGGGCGGGGGCAGGTGTGTAGTACAACTAGAATCTCGTTTGAATCCTACAATCTAAGGCCCTGTTTAAGGTGGTGTTTGAATCCAATGAGATCCTAAGAATTCAGATAAAAAAATCTGATAATTTTTCAAACGGGTGAGATTTTAAAAAATTATAAAATCTTAAAAAATCTCATGAATCTAAATATTATTTAAATTTTATACTATAATGCAAACTAATATACTTAAAATGATAAAATCACGTAATCCAAACAATTTTAATTTTAATTTTTTAAAATTAAATTAAAAAATACAAAAAACCAGCTAAAATCTTATAATCCAAACGGTAGATATTTTAGAATTTTAAAATCTAAATTTTAGAATCCATAATCCATAATCCGGATTCTTGGATTCAAACAGGGCTTAAATTATAGAATTTAGATTTTGGATTTTTTGATTCTAAAGGGGTAGTTAGAATCCGGATTTTAGGATTATAGGGTCTGTTTGAATCCGGATTTTAGTATTATAGATTCTGAGATTTTAGAATCTGGATTTTAAGATTATAAAATCTCTACCGTTTGGATTACGAGATTTTATCTAGATTTTTATATTTTAAAATTCGAATTTTAAAATTTCAAAATTTCAAGTATTTAAATTTTGAGATTTTATCATTTTAGTTATGTTAATGTGCATTCTAGTATAAAATATTGAATAATAGTTAGATTCATGAAATTCTATAAAATTTTATAATCTTCTAAAAACTCTTCCGTTTGGATACTATTAGTATTTTTTTTATCTAGATTGTCAAAATCCCTAAGGATTCAAACGGCACCTAGATTTTGGGATTCTAAAATCCGGAATTTATAATTAT